>CAUYLG010052022.1:0-139236 GCA_963573385.1 Cacajao melanocephalus | reverse complement strand
TAGATTGGTCAGTGGGGAAACAAAGCATGGGCAACTGCATTGGTCATAGAGAGACTGGACCTGGACTTGGCAAGTTGCCATTGGTAGTCCAGCAGGGCTATGGACAGGTGGGCTGGAGAAGGTAGCAAAGCATGGGCACCTGTATTGGTCAGAGAGAGAGAGACTGGACCCGGACTTGGCGAGCTGCCATTGGTTAGGCTCTCGGTGGGATTTTTGAATTTTGGGCTGACAGTATGATTTAGTGCTGAGGGTGGGACTAGGGGTGGAATGCAGGAGTGGGTGTGGGGAGCCTGCATGGAGAAGGCAGGCACCAGTAGGACGTCCGGCCTCCTGATAAGTGTTATCAGGTGCGGAGGGGGTGAGTATTGTCCATCCGGCTCCTGGCGAGGCTATCAGCCTTACATAAGGAAGGTGTGCGAGGACAGTAAGAATACTGGGCCGGAGGGAAAGATTTGGGAATTCTAATGTTATGCAGTGTGTTATTCCCCTACCTGGACCTGTTTGCCTAGCTGTGCAACTTGTGCACGATGCACTGCATTGTCTTTCAAAATGTGTGTGTTGTTTTTTTTTTGAGACAGAGTCTCACTTTGTCGCCCAGCCTGGAGTGCAGTGGCTCAGTGGGCTCACTGCAACCTCCACTTTCTGGGATCAAGCGATTCTTCTGCGATCAAGCAATTCTTCTGCCTCAGCTTCCCGAGAAGCTAGGATTTCAGGTACGCGCCACCATGCCTGGCTAATTTTTGTATTTTTAGTTGAGACAGGGTTTCACCATCTTTGCCAGGCTGGTCTCAAACTCCCAACATCAGGTGATCCACCCACCTCAGCCTCCCAAAGTGCTGGGATTACAGGCGTGAGCCACCAAGCTTGGTCCCAAAATATGGTCTTTAATCAGGATCACAAATGTGGTTGTTAAAAATGCACACTCCAGCCAGGTATAGTGGTTCATACCTGTAATACCAGCAATTTCGGAGGCCGAGGCAGGCGGATCACCTGAGGAAAGGAGTTTAAGATCACCCTGGCCAACATAGTACAACCCTGTCTCTACTAAAAATACCAAAAAAAAGTTAACCGGGCGTGGTGGTGCATACCTGTAATCCCAGCTATTTGGGGAGGCAGAGGTTACAGTGAGCCGAGATCATACCATTGCACTCCAGCCTGGGCAACAGAGCGAGACTCCATCTAAAAAATAAACAAAAACAAAAGCACATTCCTGGGCCAACTCAGAAATTCTGCAGTATCTGGAGTAGAATCACGAGGTGTGCCTGGGAAGCTGAATTTCTATAAGCTGCACTGATGTTCTGTTACATAGCAAGAGTTCGGGAACCCCTACTCCCAGCTGTGACCATCTGTGATTCCTCATTCTTTCCTCCAGGACTCAGGTGTATAGCCTGAATGTGGGTATAATTGGAGGGTGCTGAATTCTCAACCCACAGACCACTGGGAAATATTGGTCTTGGAGAGGTGTGGGAAGAGATGGCCAGGGGCAGACCTGTGTTACTTATAGTTAAATGATTACAAGCTTGCTTTGCTTTTCATACACTGAGATTGTGTCACAGATCATATCCAAATTATGCTGCAGTAAAATAAAAGGAGAGATCAAGCGGTAACAGGAGGCCTATGGTATAGAGCATCTGAGAGCGCCCTAGAACAGCAGAACACTGCAGTGTGGTTGCAGAGCAGAAAAAAAAACTGCTTTGGTCCCACAACTCTTCCCAACATAGAGTTTGTATAAGGATATAAAGGGAGCCTATGCAAAAGACTCTGGGAAGGAAATGCAACCTCTGCTCACAAGACTCGGGAGGGTCTTTGCAGATGGGAGCTGGTAAGGCCAGAAGGCCTTACGGGGCAGAGATTACAGGAACACCACAGGCTCTGCCTATGTTCTCAGAATACAGCAATTCCGACTGCTCTGTGTCCACAATGCTCAGGAGATAAAAGCCCATTGATGCATTGTGTGTGGTCAGACTTATCTGCCTTATCCGCTATACCTCTGTTGCCAAAGCATCTGGTTAAACAATGGGTGGTAAAGTCTCAGTGTCCTTAGTTAGCATTTCTTAGAAGAACTATGTTTACTATTGAATGCTGTAGACACATGTTCTTCCTCCGGCTATCTTCCTCCTCAACCCCCTCCCCATAGCCTGCAAGATTAAGAAGATAATACACCTAATAAAAGCCCTTGGAGCTCAGAGCTCAACACCAACTCAGATCACCCCTCGAGAGAGAATGCGTTGGATCCCTGGACCCATGCTGTAAAATTCTATTATTGTGTCTTTGTCTTTCTTTTCTCACTCCCTCATCACTGCCAGGATACGGGACACCCACGTACAGGGTTGGGCTTGTTCTCAACATCTGGTACCCAACGTGGGGCTTGAACCCACAACCCTGGGATTAAGAGTCCCACGGCTGGTTCCCAACAGGAGGGACTTGACTGAGCTCTTTGACCTGATGTCTAGGATGAGAGGAGAGAGCTGAAGGGCTTGTAAAATAAAGGGGACTAAGTATTTATTTAGAAGTGCCCTGTGTGATGCCCTGCTCCTTCCTGACATTCATTATTTGCAAATATTTGAGCACCAACTACATGCTGGGCTTATCTAGGTGCTGGAGGATACAGTAGTGAACAAAAATCTGTGCCCTCATTATGTTCTAGTAGGCATGACACTCAATAAGGAAATAAATAAATGGGCCAGGCACAGTGGCTGACACCTGTAATCCCAGCACTCTGCGAGGCTGAGGAGGGCGCATCACCTGAGGTCAGGAGTTTGAGACCAGCCTGGCCAACATGGTGAAACCCTGTCTCTACTAAAAACACAAAAATTAGCCAGATGGGTGGCAGGCGCCTGTAATCCCAGCTACTCAGGAGGCTGAGGCAGGAGAATCGCTTGAACTCGGGAGGCGGAGGTTGCAGTGAGCCAAGATCATGCCATTGCACTCCAGCCTGGGCAACAGAGCAAGAGAAAAAGAAAGAGAGAGAAAGGAGAGAGAGAGAAAAAAAAAAGAAGGAAGGAAGGAGAAAGAAACTGTTATACTCTGAGTGCAATTTTAGATGGGGTTTTCTGGGAAGTGCTGTGACAACATCGTTTGCTTTTAAAAGAGGCTTGGCTCGGTGGCTCACACCTGTACTCCCAGCGCTTTAGGAGGCCGAAGCTGGAGGATCACTTGAGTCCACGAGTTCGAGGTTACAGTGAGCTATGATCCAGCCCCTGCACTCCAGCCTGGGCAATGAGAAAGACTCTGTCTCTTAAAAAAAAAAAAAAAGTCATAAATAGGAGAGGCTGCCATGGCTACGGCTCCCCATGACGCACAGCCAGGGCAGCCCGTGGAGACCGAGTCTCCTCTGTGACGTCACAGCCGCCCGGGACACAGCGCGAGGGCGGGTACGGCCGCGGGGCCTGCCAACTTCACGCAGGGTCCGTGGGGTCCCCACGGCGGCAGCGGCTGAAGGAGGGCCCCAGGGACTTGGCGACCGCGGCTGCGGCTTTAGCGTCCGTGACGGGTCAGCGCCGGGTCAGGATGCGGCGAAGCTCCCGCCTGGGCTCAGCCTCGTCCCCGCGCAAGCACACGCCCAATTTTTTCAGCGAGAACAGCTCAATGAGCGTCACCTCGGAGGACAGCAACGGGCGCCGGTCAGCGGGGCCGGGGCCAGGGGAGCCCGAGGGCAGAAGAGCCCAGGGCCCGAGCTGCGGTGAGCCCGCCTTGAGCGCGGGAGTGCCCGGAGGAACCACATGGGCAGGAAGCTCTTGGCAGAAGCTGGCGCCTCGGAGCCACAACGGGGAGACCGCCTGTGGCGCGGCAACCGTGAGGGGCGGGGCATCGGGTGCGGGCGGGGTCGACCCCGGGTGAGCCTATGGAGGGGGCGGGGCGGGGACGGGGCTAAGATGATGTCTGGGCTCCCCCTACGAGGTGTGGCCTGTAGGGTAAATGAGATCCTTAAGGGGCGGGGCCTTGGTGTGATGGACGGCATGGGAAGGGGCGGGAAAATCTTGTGATTGGGCGCCACTGTGGAGGCGCGGCCTCAGTGTTGGCGTGAGTGGCTCCAGGACAATTGGGTTCCACCAAGACCTAAGGCTGGAGGCGGGTCACCCGTTTGGGGGTGGGACCAACTCTTGACTGAGCCTCCCTGAGGGCGGGGCCGCAGAGTAGGAGCGGGGATTGGGCTGCGGTGGGACCAAAGCCTGTGGGAGGCTGCCCAGCTTTCTCGCTTCTCGGCTGAGGGACCTGCAGCCGGGTCTCGAGGGGAAAATGGGTCCGCGGTGCGCAAGGCCCCAGTGGAGCCCTTCGGTTCCCGCAGAACCGACTGGGTCTCCAGTTGTCTCTGAGGAGCCGCTCTCCCTTCTCCCGACCCTGGATCTGAGGCAGGAGGTGCCTCCCCCGCGGCTGTCCAAGAGCTTTCTGAGTACGGGCCAGGCCAGCCGCGATCCCCTCTGACCCTCGGGCTCCCCTCTCCAACTCCAGTTCTCTCTGAGCCCCCAGACCCCGTCTGAGTATCGAGACCCTCTCCGAACCTCAACTCATTCTCTTGGCCCCCATCTAATTCTCCTAGCCCACGCCTCTCTTCCTGAGCCCCAGGTCCACCCCTGGCCCCCCCGAGCCCCTACTGAACCCGGACACCACGCTCGCTGAGCCCCCGCCTCTCTCCGCCGTGGGACCCTCTCTGAACCCCCTGTCCTGGCCTCAGGCCTGCTCTTCCAGGTGCTGAGGGTGTTGTTATCCCTGGCAGGAGACGCGCTGGTCAGCGTATACAGGTCAGAGGGAGGGACGCGGGCGCCCCAGGGCCAATTCAGATCCGGTTGAGTCGTGTTGGCAGGAGCTGGGTCTAGAACCCTGGGGTGGGGGCTGGAGGGTTGAGCAGGTCGGGGCCTCAGCCTCCCTCCGGTTCCCCAGGGAGGTCTGTTCCATCCGTTTCCTGTTCACGGCTGTGTCGCTGCTGAGCCTCTTTCTGGCAGGTGAGGGGCACTGAATTCCCTGGAACCCCAGCCCTGGGTGCTTTGGAGGCAAACCCTGTACATTTTCTCCTACATCCTCGCTCCTGCAGCTCCTGGCATTCCCCTGCAGAGCCCTCTAGTTCTCCCTCAGATTTCCACCGCCCTCCCCAGGTTTAACCCCCTCAAGCCTCTTCCCACTGTCCCCGTATGCCAGAGAAACCCGTTCTCTTCCTTTTCCTTCCCCTGAGACACCCCCCCTCCTCTTTCTCCAGTAATCTGGTTGGGGCTTCTGTACCTGGGCTCTCCTTTGGAGAATGTGAGTTGGGGAGATTGTCCTGGGGTAGGGGGCTGGTAGGTTGTGAACCTGGAGATTGTGGGGGTCCCCTGGACTGTTGGGGTAGGGGCTACAGTCCTTAAGAAGGCTGGATCTAAACAGATTTGTGAGGGATTGTGCTTGAGGGTCTCTTGGGGCTTCTGATACTGGGACGTCAAGGAAGAATCGAGGAAAGGGGACACAGTCTTCAAAAAGGAAGCCCTTCGAGTCTGGTGGTTTCCAGGCTGAGGTAGGAGCAAGGACGATGGGAGCTGAGCGGCTCTGTGTTTTGTCCCTTCCTCCAACAGGAACCTAAGGAGATGCTTACTCTAAGGTGAAAGAGGGCCCCTAGGGTGGGAAACTGGGGGGCTCAAAGTTGTTTCTTTGAGAATCTTGAAGGCGTGGGGGCCTTGAAGGTGTGCAGGGGACAAGGAGCCAACTCAACGGCGCCCACCTCCCACTTCCAGTGAGTACCACGAACGCGTGCGCTCCCAGGGTCAGCAGCTGCAGCAGCTCCAGGCAGAGCTGGATAAACTCCACAAGGAGGTGTCCACTGTTCGCGCAGCCAACAGCGAGGTGAGCCTCAGCCCAACTTGGAAACCCCTGGTGAATCCCTGCTCCCAGGTTCCTGAGACTTAAGCTCCGCCCAGAGCCCTGCGGGATTTCTCCCAGGCCCTCGAAGTCCATCCCAAGGCACCCAGTTCCCCGAGGTCCTGCCCAGCTGTAAAAGCAGCTCGCAAGCCCCGCACCTCCAGGCCTCGCCCTCCTTCCTTGCAGAGAGTGGCCAAGCTCGTGTTCCAAAGGCTGAATGAGGACTTTGTGCGAAAGCCAGACTATGCGCTGAGCTCTGTGGGTAAGACCCAGAGACACTGGAAGGCAGACGCAGACAGGAAAGAGACCGAGACACTGACAGGCAGACTCATGCACCAGACTGGCCTAAGACAGAGGCTCGGACAGATCCACCCCCGCCCCCACCACGCCGACTCTTGGCAAGGCATGGGAACCCCTGAGGGTTACTTCTCCCTGCTCCAGGAGCCTCCATCGACCTAGAGAAGACATCCCACGACTACGCAGACAGGAACACTGCCTACTTTTGGAATCGCTTCAGCTTCTGGAACTACGCGCGGCCGCCCACGGTTATCCTGGAGGTGAGCCTAGAAACGTCCCGGGATGGGACCCGGATCTGGACGCTGGGGAAAGGACCAAAACCCCGCCCTACAGGCAGAGCCTGGCGAAACCGAGGGCGTGGTGCTAGGCGGGGCCTGGCTTGTCCTGGGTGGGGCTCGAGGATGGCGTTTAATCCAAGGAGAGAACTGGCAATGCTGGAGACGGTGCCCTGGGCGGGCTGGAGGTGGAGCTCTGGGCGGGCCGATGGATGGGGCAGACCTGAGGCCTGGGCTGGGGAGTGGCAGCAGTTGCTCTGTCCCACGGTTCCAATGGTCCCTCCGTCCGCCTGCAGCCCGACGTGTTCCCCGGGAATTGCTGGGCTTTTGAGGGCGACCAAGGCCACGTGGTGATCCGACTACCGGGCCGAGTGCAGCTGAGCGACATCACCTTGCAGCATCCGCCGCCCAGCGTGGCACACACCGGAGGAGCCAACAGCGCCCCCCGTGACTTCGCAGTCTTTGTGAGTGCGGACGAGGTCAGGAGGTGGGGGATTTTTGCTTAGAAAGCCCCAGCAGTCCTGAGGACTGTTGCCATTATTTGAGTCTTTGCTTGCTCATCTATAAAGTGGAGATACTACTATTTGCCTCTCAGAGCTGCAGCAGGTTATAATAATAACCATATCCAGATATTAGTTATTGCTTGTAGAGCAATTACTCCGTGCCAAGCAGTTTACATACATTCTTGTTTTTGAGACAGAGTCTCACTCTGTCACCCAGGTTGCTGGAGTGCAGTGGTGCGATCTCAACTCACTGCAACCTTAGCCTCTAGGGTTCAGGCGATTCTTGTGCTTCACCCTCCCGGCTA
Source organism: Cacajao melanocephalus (assembly GCA_963573385.1). Classification (NCBI taxonomy): domain Eukaryota; kingdom Metazoa; phylum Chordata; class Mammalia; order Primates; family Pitheciidae; genus Cacajao; species Cacajao melanocephalus. The sequence continues at coordinate 132,030 of CAUYLG010052022.1, read as the reverse complement.
GTTTTGTATTTTTAGTAGAGATGGGGGTTTTGCTGTGTTGTCCAGGCTGGTCTCAAACTCCTGACCTCAAGTGGTCTGCCCACCTCGGCCTTCTGAAGTGCTGGGATTACAGGCATGAGCCACCGCACCTGCATTGCCTCTACATTAACAGCCTATGATGTACTATTATTATCTCCCCCTTTAAAGATGGGGAAAGTAATGCTCAGAGAGAGGATATTTGTCCAAGGTAAGACAACGATTGGCAGGACTAAAACTTAAAACCTGGTTTCTTAGAACCCACATTCTGAATTACAGTATATGACCATCAAAAAATACATGAGAACATGCATATAGCTATTGAATACATAGTGGATCCTCAGCAAAGTTTTCTTCTCCCCACTCTACCCAGCCCCCTCACGGTTCCTCCTTTCACTCTTCACCCACCAGGGCCTCCAAGCTGATGATGAGACTGAAGTTTTCTTGGGGAAATTCACCTTCGATGTTGAGAAATTGGAGATTCAGACTTTCCACCTGCAGGTGTGTTTGTCTCTAGGGTGAAGATGTGAAGGGAGTTGGGGTAGTGAGAGATGAATGACCCAGGAAGAGGGTAGCCCTTGGCAGGATCCATTTGTCTCCCCAGAATGACCCCCCAGCTGCCTTTCCCAAGGTGAAGATCCAGATTCTAAGCAACTGGGGCCACCCCCGTTTCACATGCTTGTATCGAGTCCGCGCCCATGGTGTGCGTGCCCATGGTGTGCGAACCTCAGAGAGGGTTGAGGGCAGTGCCACAGGGGGGCCCCATTAAACATGCTGATTGTTGGAGTAGAAGAAGCTGGATCAGTGCTTTGGAGTGCTCTGTGGGAGAGCTCTGGCTGCTGTTGCATCTAAGTATGGTGAGGTTGACTTCCCAATGCACCCCCTTTTCTTGGAGAACTCTAGATCAAGATGGTAATAGCAGCTCCTGTTTATGGAGTGCCTACTATATACAAGAAACAGTGCTGTGGATATTACACACATTACCTAACCTTATCCTCACAACCAGAGAGGGAAGCTGCTCAGGTCAGGAAATCTGTTCAATGTCATACAGCTAGTGAAAGGCAGCGCCAGAGCAGTACCCATGCCCAACCTCCTGCAGAAGCTACCCTCTAACTGCAGCGCTGCAGGCAGCCTGAACCCACCGTTATGCTTAATTCCCAGCACAAGTGGAAAAGTCCCCAACTCCTGCCAGGCACAGGTGGAGGGGTAACTACCCCCTTTCTGCAGGCACACACTCAAAAGCTAAGGAAACTTGAGAACCTCTAGGAAGCTTCTGAGTCACAGAGCTGATGCAGGCCTGGTACCCCCTACATAGGTTGTCCTTATTGAGATCTGACTGCCCAACTCTGTGTGAGGCACAGCATAGATGATTTAGTGTTCACCAGTCCCTGCCCTCAAGGAGCCTAACGGGGGAAAGAAGAGGTTCCAGGAAACAGGATGATGCACTTCCAGATCCAAGAATTCTTCACTCAAAGGATCAAGAGTAGAATTGCAAGGAAAAAAGATGGAGGAGACAGGCAACAAAGGATTAATGAGTTCTACCTAGGGGTGGGAAAGGAGGACTAGCATGAGCAAAGAAACATGCAGCATCTTGGAGGGCAACTTTTTTGAGACGTAGTCTCGCTCTGTCGCCCAGGCTGGAGTGCAATGGCGTGGGCTCAGCTCACTGCAACCTCTGCCTCCCACATTCAAGCAATTCTCCTGCTTCACCCTCCCCAGTAGCTGGGATTACAGGCACCCACCACCATGCTTGGCAAATTTTTAAAAATGTTAAATATACTTTTTTTTTTTTTTTTTTGAGACAGAGTCTCACTCTGTCACCAGGCGCCAGGCTGGAGTGCAGTGGCACAATCTTGGCTCACTGCAACCTCCGCCTCCCGGGTTCAAGCAATTCTCCTGCCTCAGCTTTCCGAGTAGCTGGGACTACAGGCACACGCCACCATGCCCAGCTAATTTTTGTATTTTTAGTAGAGACGGGGTTTCACCATGTTGGCCAGGATGGTCTCAATCTCTTAACCTCGTGATCCGCCCGCCTCAGCCTCCCAAAGTGCTGGGATTACGGGCTTGAGCCACCGCGCTCGGCCAAAAAATGTTAAATATACTCTTTTATCTAGCATTTCCACTTTTAGGAACAAATTCTTCAGAAACATTCCTGTTAAGTGCACAAAGATACATGTACAAGGATGTTCATTATAGCATTGTTCGAAAAAAAACTGGGACTCAAATCTCCGTGAATAAGAGACTGGTACATTCCTAGTCTCAGCTATTCTGGAGGCTGAGGCAGGAGAATTGCTTGAACCCAGGAGGCGGAGGCTGAGGCAGGAGAATTGCTTGAACCCAGGAGGCGGAGGCTGCTGTAAGCAGAGATCACACCACTGCACTCCAGCCTGGGGGACAGAGCGAGACTCTGTCTCAAAAAAAAAAAAAAAAAGTGAAACTCGGAGTGTCTAACACACACACACACACACACACACACAGAGAGTAGGGGAGCATGTAGTGTCTAACACACACACACACAGAGTAGGGAAGCATTTATCCACTGTTTAAATTTTGGGGATTTTCCTTCCTGTAGGAGATAGCTTTAAAAAATAAAGGAGATAGCTTTAAATAATAAGGCCGGTGTGGTGGCTCACACCTGTAATCCCAGCACTTTGGGAGGCAAAGGCAGGCGGATCACGAGGTCAAGAGATCGAGACCATCCTGGCCAACATGGTCATACCCTATCTCTACTAAAAATAGAAAAATTAGCCTGGGAGCGGTGGTTCACACCTGTAATCCCAGCACTTTGGGAGGCCAAGGTGGGCAGATCACAAGGTCAGGAGTTTGACACTATCCTGGCCAATATGGTGAAACCCCATCTCTACTAAAAATACAAAAAAATTATCCAGGCGTGGTTGCAGGCCCCTGTAGTCCCAGCTGCTCAGGAGGCTGAAGCAGGAGAATCACTTGAACCCGGGAGGCAGAGGTTGCAGTGAGCCAAGATCACGCCACTGCACCCCAGATTGGATGACACAGCAAGACTGTATCAAAAAAAAAAAAAAAAAAAAAAATTAACCTGGTCTGGAGCTCCTGGACTCAAGCAGTCCTTCCACCTCTGCCTCCCAAGCTGAGGACTACAGGCACATGCTACCACCCCTGGCTGTAGTTTCAAAAACAGTGAGTTAACATCTCTAGAACGAATAGATATCTGCCCAGAAATACTTGATTTTCTTGAGTGGGGCTTTTCACTAGAGGCATCCTTTACTTAACCCCTAAGTCAACAAACTGAGGTGTGGAGAGGGGACATTAATAGCAGCCTCCCACCTAAAAACACAGAGTGGTGGCAAAGCATTGGTCTTCACTGGTATTTATTGTACAAGGGTTGTCAGGAGCAAGAAGGTGGGATCAAGAGCAGCAATAGCAGAAACAAGTATAAAAGTGTCAAAAAATACAAAATGCTAGCACTGAGGAGAGTCTGAAGCGTTGGGTTGTGGCCCAGAGGGACCTCTGGGGCACAGGATTGAGGACTTGCCATAGCCTCCAAGGGAACCTAGGCCTGGGGGGCCTGTGCCGGGCCCTTGGCTGAGGATGGAAGTGGCTTGAGTGGGGCCCAACCCTGGGCCCTGAAGTAGGAGACCAGTTGTGTGGGCACCTCTGCGAGCACAGTCTGTGCCAATGCCTCCCGAGGGGCCTGCCAAGAGAAGGGAAAGGTCAGTGGTGGCCCAGAACAGCTGCTCAAAGTCTGCATTTCATCCCCAAGAACCCAACCCTGCCCCAGACTTAGAGGAAAAGATAAGCATCCCTTGGGCCTCAACCATATTCACATCAGGGAAAGGTGAAAGGGTAAACTCCCAGATCAAATTTGCACCCACTCACATTCTGGAACCGGCGGTAGGGTACAAATTGTACAATGTCACGGGCAGCGGCCTGCCCAGAACGTGTATGCAGGGGTCCACCATCAGCGTCCAGCTGCTCCATGGCCTCGAAGTCAGCGCCACCCACACCCACAATGATGACTGACATGGGCAGGTTCGAGGCACGCACCACAGCCTCACATGTGGCCTCCACATCGGTCACAGCACCATCAGTCAGCAGCAACAGCACGAAGTATTGCTGGGGACAAGACCATTCATGTCCTGAGGCAGATCCTCCTCCCAAACCCCTGCAAACACCCCAGCCACACATCTCCACACTGATAATTAGTCCCTTATTATAGGCCCTGTACAATGGCTCATGCCTGTAATCCCAGCACTCTGCCAAGGCGGGCAGATCACTTGAGGTCAGGAGTTTGTGACCAGCCTGGCCAACATGGCGAAACCCCATCTCTACTAAAAATACAAAAATTAGCCGGGCATGGTGGCGCACATCTGTAATCTAAGCTACTGGGGAGGCTGAGGCAGGAAAATCGCTTGAACCTGGGAGGTAGAGGTTGCAGTGAGCTGAGATTGTGCCACTGCACTCTAGCCTAGATGACAAAGCAAGAAACCATCTCAAGAAAAAAAAGAAAGAAAAAAAGTTCTTTGTTACATAACCCTCAGGAAGCCCTTGATTGCCACCACTGCCGCCCACGACTCTCACCGAGGCAGTCCCCTGATGTGCAGCCTGGGCTGCAAACCTAGCCACATGGTTGATGATGGGTGCAAAGTTGGTGGGGCCATAGAGGCGGACTTGGGGCAGGGCCTGGCGGTAGGCATCCACAATGCCCTGGATGCCTGCAGAGAAGATCAAGAAATACTGTCAAATCCTGGACCTCTCAGGACTACACCAGTCCTGAAATCACCCCATCCAGCCCTGAGATCTAGGATCCTGGATGCATTTCATTCACTCACCCTTGTAAACCAGGGCACTTAACTCTCTCCCACACATGAGGAATCTGAAGTTCAAAGAGAGGAGGGAACTAGCCCTAAATCACAGCTTGAATTAAAACCCAGATGAGAGGGATTCCCCTGGACAAATCCAGGAGAGTTTGAGCATCAGATGGTAACCTATTTAATAATGATCCATTTAATTCAATAAGAATCCATACTATGGATTAATTGCTGGGGGAGAAGAAAAAGCTCTTAATAAATGTAGAAGGAAGAATTATACAATCATTTGACAATCATAGAAATGACTGATTCAGGCAAGGCTCATCAGTGGATGTGAAAACTAGAGAGTATAGCCAGGCGCAGTGGTATGTGGCTGTAGTTCAGCTACTCGGAGCTGAGGTGGGAGGACTGCTTGAGCCCAGGGATTTGAGGCCAGCTTAGGCAACATAGTATGTGACCCCCATCATCTAAAAAATAAAATGAAAAACTAGAGGGGGAATGTTGATGCATAACTGGGTATTTATATAGCTTCAAAGTCTCTTCCCAAAATATACTTACTAATTAGAAAAAGGAAAACAGTACTAGTACAGTGGGGAAACCTGGTAGAACCCTACCTTAACTAAGTGACCAAAGTTAACATGAATGACTGGTAATAGGACAAATCAACATCATGTGCCTCTGAATATGATGCATTGAGAATACACAGCATCACTTTGGTATTCCTGCCAACAATGTACAACCTGAACCTAATCCTGAGGATTTATTAGGTAAACCCAAACTGAGGGACATTCTAGAGAATATCTGGCCTGTATTGTTAATATCATGTGAGGCAAGAAGAAGTCTTCCAGATAAAAGATATATACTAACTGAACGCAATGTGTGATCTGAGATTTTCTTTTGCTGTAAAAGATATTAGGACAATTGGCAAAATCTGAATAAATGCTATAGGTTGAATAATAGAATTGATGTTAATTTCCTGATTTTGAAAATTGGTTTGTGGTTACGGAAGAAAGTTTTTGATTTTAGGAGATACATAATGAAGTACTCAGAGGTAAAAGCCAGGTGGATAATGATGGGTACAAAGTCGGTAGGGCTATAGAGGCAAACCTGAGGCAGGGCTATTCACTACAACATTCTCAAACACAGGTATACATGTGTATTCATACATAAACGCATATATTTTAAATCTTTTTTCCCCTGAAATGTGTGTGTATATGTATACACACACAGACACACACACACACACACACACACACACTGTATACATGTATGAGAAAGGAGAAAGTAAATGTGGTAAAATGTTAATGTTTGGGTAATTGGGATAAAGGTGAAGAGCCCCTGTGAACTTAGGCCCTGACCCCTGAGTTCCAAGGACCTGAACCCCTATGACTATTCTTGCAACTTTTCTCTAAGTCTGAATTTATGTTGAAATACAAAGTTAAAATTTGAAAACCAGATCTGATCAGGTCAGGTCAGATTTTCCACTTCAGCTTGTGTCCACGTGGGGGTGCTGGGGAGTCAAAAGGTTTGGTTCTAAACAAAAGAGCTGGGGTGGACTCAGATACCATGCAAGGAGGTAAACAAGGCTTCCACTGATGCTCGGTTAACTACCTGTTAGATTCTAGGCAAAGATAATAATGATAATGTAACAGTTACCATTTTTCAGAGAACACTTAGTACCAGGCTTACTGCTTTCCTTGCAGCCTCTCCTTAAGTACTCAATTTCCTGTAATATTTGGTCTTCTTATGAAACCAAAGCATGCAGAGATTTAAGCAACTTGCTTCAAGTCATGTGGCATGATGATTTTTATTTTTATGTTTAAGGTCTCACTGCATCACCCAGGCTGGAGTACGGTGGCATGATCGTGATCATTGCTCACCACAGCCTCAACCTCCCAGGCTCAGGTGATCCTCTCACTTCAGCTTCCTTCTGAGTAGCTAGAACTACAGGCGCCTGCCAACACACCCAGCTACTTTTTGTAATTTTTATATTTTTATTAGAGACAGGGTTTCGCCATGTTGCCCAGGCTGGTCTCGAACTCCTGGGCTCAAGCAATCCACCTACCTTGGCCTCCCAACTGAGTGCTAGGATTATGGGTGTGAGCCACCACGCCTGGCCTGACATGATGACTTGATTCCAGAGGCCTAGCTCTAAAATCCACCCTCTGGACCAGGCGTTGTGGCTCACATCTGTAATCCCAGCACTTTGGAAGGCTAAGGCAGGTGGATCACCTGACATCAGGAGTTCGAGACCAGTCTGGCCAACATGGCGAAACCCCATTTCTACTAAAAATGCAAAAATTAGCCAGGCATGGTGGCATAAGCCTGTAGTCCCAGCTACTTGGCAGGCTGAGGCAGAAGAATAGCTTGAACCCGGTAGGCAGTGCAGTGAGCCAAGATCGTGCCATTGCACTCCAGCCTGGGTGACAGAGAAAGATTTCGTCTCAAAAAATAAATAAAATAAAATCAAAATTAAATAAAATCTACCCTCAGGACAATGAAGGCAGGTATCTGCCCCCACTCTCCCTTTTGCCCATGCAGGCTTGCCCTCTATGTGTGGACAGACCTGCCTCGGGGTGGATGGGGAAACTTACCTGCACAGTAGGGGTTACTGGGGTTGAAATTCAAGGCAAATTCATGCGAGACCTGCAGACAAGAATGAAAATGAGGTTATTTCCCCATGATCTCTGTACTAAGAATGAAAAAGGACACTAGGGTGTGTTCCAAAATTCTACAGGAGCTATGGAGGCCTGAGCACTTACTGTCTACATGCCTGCAGGAATCCGTCCCTACATATCCTCTTAAATCTAACTGCCAGGTAGCAAGTAAATTTAATGCATACCCCAAAATCAGGACCCTGATACTGGAAACAGGAGTGGCAGAAAGAGAGAAAGCTCACCTGCCAGTCAGGGGGAACCTGGGCCCCAAATCCAAATGCTGGGAACAGCTTGTCTCTGTGGGAAGACAGTGTGTTGGGGAAGAGGCAGTGAGGGGATTGTGAGCCCAGAGGCTGAAGCATCTGCAGCGAGTCGGGATAGCCAAGAGAAGCAGGTACTCACGAGTCATAGTCCTGAACCACGATGCCCACACTCCACAGTGCCGTCAGGTACTCGTTGACCCCTGTTGGACTCAGATAGTGTAGGGAGTCAGGTGAAGAGGGGTCTCCATTGGAGCCAGTAAAGTCCACGCCCACCTGGGAGGAGGTGAGGAAGAGAGCTGAAGACCACCTTGAGCCCCAGATCTGTTCTCTTGCCCTTGGTAAGGCAACTTACAGTGAAGTTGATCTGACAGCCTCCCATCACATAGTCCAGGAAGGAATACTCTGTTTCTACCTGCAGATGAAACCAGGGTCATGGCTGGAGTGATAACAGTTGGTATCATGGAGCTCAGGAATCAGAGCCTTGGTTACATGGGCTATTGTCTCACCCGGCAAATTTTCACACAGATAGTTCCAGAGTTCTTGTAACTTTTCTTTTTCTGCTGCTTCTCAGGGTGAATGCATTCAAACTCAGCCTGGTGAGGACAAAAAAATTAGGGTAGGAAATTCTCAGAACATTAGTCAAGGACTGGAGCTCCCTTCTCCTCCTTCTCTCCCCTGAGCTTCGGCTATCTAGGCCTATTACCACACCCCTGGCAAAGCCAGCACTGACCGGGACTGCTTGCAGCTGGGCCAAGCTGGTGTGGAAGGTGCCGATGAGATCATGTGACCCATCATTATCATAATCGGAGCATCGCACCTGAGGGGAAGTCATGTGTGAACATATGAGTCAGGTGGCAGATGAGAATAAGTCCCTTCCCAGGTTCTCTTCCCCTGTCGCAGTCTACTCAGGAGGCAAGCTCCTCACCTGGATGGGTGTGCTGGGGTCCCCACAACAGAAATGCTGAACAGGGACTGAGAAGCGCTTCCATGTAGGGTTCAGGTTGTTCTTGATGACCTGAAGATGGAGGCCAAGGACTCCAGTGAGCTCTGGCATGGCCTGTGAGGAGCTGCCACACTCCCCTACCCACCTGTAGTCTCTTTCTCCCTGAATTCCAAACCTTGCTAGTCACAGGCCCCAGGAGATTTTCTCCTACCCCAGCCCACCCAATCCCAGGGGTCTCATACCTCAGATCTGTACACCAGGTGCCATTTCCCATCACCCTGGCGGAAGAACTCCAGAAATGGATCCGATTTTCCCAGGAAGTCCTGCCAATGCCAGAGACCCCAGTTACAAGACTCAGGAACAAACAACCACTATGCCATCCCTCTGTCCACACCCCTGCCCCCCATACACCATCCTTGGCCCCTGAACTCTTGGATTACCACAGCCTACTTCCAGACACACCTTCTTATCTAGGTTTCTGGCCTCTATCTCCATGGTTACTACACGATTGTCCTTCAACTCCTGAGCTGAAACCTAGGTAGGGGAGACTACATCACCTCATGAATTCATTGATGTAAGCCCCTCCCCAACCCTTGCTGGGTTCCTTACCGTGATGGTGCCCCGCCCAGCAGGTTTTCCAGGCTTCAGCATCAAGGGGAGAGTCAGTACCTGGCTGGACACAATCTGGGGCAAAGCGGGGAGGAGGTTTTCAGGATAACAGGCAGGGTTAGGTCCTGCTTGCCCCCTACCTCCAGGCAGGCTAGGTTGTCTCACAGACCTGCATCTGAAGGATCCTAATCCCTGGCCCTACATACCTGTCCTAGGGAACACTCAGCACCCCCTAGGAAGTCGTCATCCCCCAGCTCTTGTGTCTTGTTGTCTATGTCATAGATTCCAAAGCGTAGCTTCTGGACTGTCTCAAAGTGGTACTCAAGCTGCAGAGTCTTGGAGAACTCGGGGCTTGAGCAGTTCGGCACTCGTTCAGTCCGGCCAAGCTGTGAGCAGAGGCCAGTAAGCATCACAGTCACACAGCCTCCACCCCAAAACACAATCCTAGCCTCCCTCCACAACCTTAACCTCCATAATCCACCTCACCTCAGCCCAGTTGCCCCCTCCCACATCCTGTAAAAGGACGCAGAGTGGGTCAGACTTGGAGCCGATGTCCATGTCAATGAGATGGTCACAGGAAATAGACAGCTGAACCAAGGTCATGCAGTGGGCCATCTGAAGGAAAAGGAGCTGGGTCAAGACCAGGGAGCCTTCTCTCCCCTTCCCTGACTGTGCGTCCCAGCTTGGGAAGGCCAGCAGGTTTCACCCAGGCAGGGCTGTGCATACGTCCACCCCCATGACACTCAAGGATGAGAAGGCATTACAGCCTCCAAACCCCTTAAGCCCCAGGTGAGCTCAATGTCACGGAAGATGGTAGTTACAGCCAACCCTGGTCCGAAGATACTGAAAAGGGGTGCTAGCCTCCATCTATAACTGTGACCGCAAACTATCCTCCCCTGAAAATTTGTCTTAATCCCAATAGGGCTGTCCAGACTCAGACTCCAATCTTGGCCTTTGCAAAGACCAATAAATCTCATTCTGACCTCCTTACTGGTCCCAGGTCAGACCTTAATCCAAGTTCTGATCCTAATATTACCCCAAATATAACTACGATCCAGATAATGTCCCCCCAAAGTATCTTCCCCCAATGACTTCTCACTAACCCTGGGGACCTATCTCTTATGGTGGAGTTAGGATCCCCTACTAATTCTCCTAACCTCTGACGAGTGCTAATGTCCAACTCCTCACTATTTCCAGTGCTGCTACCCAGTCTAAGCCATCACTGTTTCTCACCTGGCTTACAGCATTAGCCTCTTTAACTGGTCTCCCTTATTCCATGCTGTCTCTACTTCCATTCCCCCATCTCCACCCCAGCAGGCTATTTTAAATACTGCAATCAGGGTGATCCTATTAAAACATAAGTGAGGCCGAGCACAGTGGATCACACCTGTAATCCCCCTAGGAAGTCATCATCTTTGGGAGGCCAAAGCAGGCAGATCACTTGAGGTCGGGAGTTTGAAAACAGCCTTGCCAACATGGTAAAACCCCATTTCTACTAAAAATATATAAAAATTAGCTGAGTGTGGCAGCATGCACCTGTAATCCCAGCTACTGAGGAGGCTGAGGCAGGAGAATCACTTGAACCTGGGAGGTGGAGGTTACAGTGAGTCAAAATCGTGCCACTGTACTCCAGCCTGGGTGACAGTGAGATTCCACCTCAAAAAAACAAAACAAAAAAAAAGTGAGGTCATGTTACACCTCTGCCTGAACCTTCCCATTTCCTATTGCACTTAGAAAAAATCCAAACTTGGCCGGGTGTGGTGGCTCATGCCTGTGATCCTAGCACTTTAGGAGGCCAAGGCAGGTGGATACTTGAGGTGAGGAGTTCAAGACCAGCCTGGCCATCATGGTGAAACCCCACCTTTAAAAAAAAAAAATCCAAACTATACCGTGACCCATAAGGTCTTGAAAGGTCTAGATTTCTTTAACCTGATCTAATATCATCTCTCTTACTCCATTTCAGCCACCTTGCTTGTCACTCAAATAAGCCAAGTTTGTTTGTTCCTTCTTTCTTTTATGAGACAGAGTCTCACTCTGTCACCCAGACTAGAGTGAAGTAGAACCTCTGCCTCTTGGTTTTAAGCAATCCCTCCCACCTCTGCCTCCTAAGTAGCTGGGACTACAGGCATGCACCACCATGTCCAGCTAATTTTTTTTTTTGTAGAGACAGGGCCTCACTATGTTGCCCAGGCTGCTGTTGAGCTCCTGGGATCAAGCGATCCACCTGCCTCAGCCTCCCAAAGCGCTGGCATGATAGTGTGTGCCACCGCACCCAGCCAGCCAAGTTTGTTTCTACCCCAAACTCTTTGCAGTACCAGGAATGTGTTCTTTCTCTGCATTATATCCACGTGGCTCACTGCTCCCTTTTCCCAAAAGTCTTTACTCAAAATAATCTTCCCTGTTACAAAAGGCTGTCTCTTTTAGCCACTCTAAAGTTTCAACCCCACTTGAAACTACATACCCTTTTTCTGCTTTTTCTCAATTTCTAACATTACATGTATTTGTATATTGTTTCCCCCACTAGAATACAAACTCTGTGAGGGAAGGTATACTTAGCTGTTCCGTTTATTGTTCTATCCTAAGCACCAAAACAATACGTATTTGCTAAATGAAATCTTAAGTTCATCTCCAGCCCTAGCTCCCTGCCCAGCCAGCTGCAAACTAACTGATGTCTTGCCTGTCATCAGGCAGCACCAAGCTTCTCTGATTCACTCCTTCCCTCTGCTGGAGACGCTATTTTCTTGCATGGATCACCATGACAGCACCCGGGTATTCCGTCCTCCTGCAGCCACCGTAACAATCACTCTCAAGCCTCATGCTAGCCCTGTGTCCCCCTTGGCCCATACACCTGAAGACCACTCGAGCAGGAGAGCAGACAAGGTCAGATCTTTCACTGAACTTCACTCAGCATTCCAGATTTCCCAGAATTATACTCTGAGATGCCTCCAGCCTTGGCCTTCCCCTGTACTGATCCTCAGTCAATCGCTCCTCCCTCATAGCCCACAGCACCCCATCTTGGTCCCTCACAGTGTCCATCTGGAATGCTGTTATCAAAGTTGGAATGACTCAGAATTCAACGTGCTTCACATACTGCCCCTCCACAGCACCCTGGCCCTGCGTGAATGCTCCCAGTGATAGAAAACCCAGTCTTACAATCCAATCATCAGAAAGTCTAGGTCCATACAAATCCTACCCAAACTGACCTAACTCTTTGGAAGTCTTACTTCTACCCGGTAGTTCTACTTCTTCCCCAGCCTAGGACACTATGGGAAGGCCTTACCCTATCTCCCTATGAGAACTCATCTGATACATGGAAGCTGTGAACAGTCCCAGCAGAAATCTGGAGAAACAGCCCCAGTTCTTTTGACTGTTGCCCCTAGAATGTGGCCTGCAGACTTCTGACCATCCTGATCACTCCCTTGGAGGTTCCCCAAGGACAGATCCAGAGCAGAATACATGCTCCCCCAAGGGATCAGGATCACAGCTTCCCCCAGGTAGCAACCTGAACTCCATGCATGTCACCTCACATGCTCTCCAAGGCAGTGTTTACACAGTACAGAGACAAATCAAAAAGAATGCTCATTTCACTAATGCTGAGAATAGTGAAAAACCAAAGGCAGCTTAAAGGTCTATCCACTAATTATGGTATATGTAAACAAGGGAATGCTGAGTAGTGGCTAAAAAATAAGCCAGAACTATATTATGTTGGTATTATATGAAAAAATAGAAAAATAAGCCGGGTGCAGTGGCTCACGCCTGTAATCCCAGCACTTTGGGAGGCTGAGGCAGGCGGATCACCTGAGGTCAGGAGTTCAAGACCAGCCTGGCCAACATGGCGAAACCCTGTCTCTACCAAAATTAGCTGGGCATGCTGGTGCACACCTGTAGTCTCAGCTACTCGGGAGGCTGAGCCAGGAGAATCACTTGAACCTGGGAGTTGGAGGGTTGCAGTGAGCCAAGATCATGCCACTGCATAAGAGACTCCATCTCAAAATAATAAAGAAGAAGAAGAGTCTGACCATTTTTTATTTCAATTGTAAACTTCCATTTTAAACTTCAATTGTAGATATGTATTTACAATATATTTGAATACAAACATAAAATAAATACACACACAGAAAAATGGAAGATACACCAAATGTTTTAGGTAGCTCAAAGGAGTGGAAGATGAGAATTTTGTGAACTCCATATACTTCTGTATTGTTTCAAAATTTTATACTTTTTTTTTTTTTTTTTGAGACAAGAGTCTTGCTCTGTCGCCCAGGCCGGACCACAGTGGCACGATCTCAGCTCACTGCGACCTCCACCTCCCAGTTCAAGCAATTCTCCTGCCTCAGCCTCCTGAATAGCTGGGACTACAGGCACGTGTCACCATGCCCAGTTAATTTTTTGTATTTTTAGTGGAGACAGGGTTTCACCGTGTTAGGCAGAATGGTCTTGATCTCTTGACCTTGTGATCCACCTGTCTTGGCCTCCCAAAGTGCTGGGATTACAGGCATGAGCCACTGCACCCGGCCCAGTTTTGTATTTTTTAAAAGGCCTCATATAATGAAAAACAAAAACAAAACAAACAAGCAAAATAAATAAAAAGGGCTCATTAGCTTTTCCCCCTAATCTACACCTCAAATCCTCGACTGTTCATTGTAAGCCCAAAGCCTCCACTTCCAGTTCAACAACCCCCACCTAACTTCAGGCCTTATAGTCTCTTGCCTGCTGCTTGGTTTCTGTCCTAGCACTGCTCCACCTAGTCATTCCAGATGCCAGCTTCCAGTCTCCACCCTAAGTAAAAGCCCTGTATAGCTGCTTTTAGGTTCAGAGCCAAACTCCCTAGCAAGGCTACCTTGCTGCACAACTCCCAAGGACATACCTACATAGAATTTGGTAGTTGCACAGTTTGGTAACCCTGCATCCCTAGATCAACCTTCAGACCCCTTCCCAGTTGGCCAACAGCTCTACCTCCTGCCACTCACCCCCACCCAACTAGTCATCCAAAGTTATTTCTAGTTCATCTAATACACATACCTGACTTTCCTGCCTAGCAAATGTCCTATCATCCACACTTCTAATATAACATTATTCCTTTATGAACCCTTACCCTTTTCCCCAAGGATTTTCTTATCGCTACTTTGGATGACTGCAATGGTTTCCTCATCAGTGTTTCTCCAACCATACACACATTTCTGGGTTTATTAGCTAAACAGAAACCTCATCATGTCATTTCTCCACTGAAAACCCTAGAATGCCTTCCCAAATCACTTAAGATAAAACCCAAAGTTCTTACCATGGTCTTCAAGGCCCTCTAAGATCTGATCCTTGCCTAACTAATCATCTAGTCACCCAACTATCCTCCAGCAAGGTTGGCCTTTCTGATCCACATACACCTAACATCAACCTTATTTTCCCTCTCAGGGCTTTTGCACTCTGTCTTCCCCCATATACACTCCAGAAAATAAGCTGTACTAGAGTAGGAGCTCTGTCTGGCTAGCTCCAGGACCCACAACAGTAACTATCCTACAGTAGGTACTCAAGTAAGTATTTAGTGACTGACTTAACGTTGAAGCCACACCAGAATTTCTCCTTTTGTCTGTTAACACTGTAAACCTTGAACCAGGGCTGGATAATATCTCTGTATCGCTAGTACTAGTACTTAGTATATAGCTGGTACTAATAACCATTTGCTGAACAAATGATGAATGTGCTTTTGCTCAAGTCACACTTCAGGACTTTTTCAATTGAACTAATGTGCAACAGTGAATCTCCCCCATCCTGATCTTTTACAGTTCTTTAAAATTTAAATGAGAACTCCTACAATTCAATATTAAATGACAGTCAATTAAAATGGGCAAAAGATTTGATCAGACACTTCATAAAGGAAAATATGTGAATCAGAAGTAAGCAAAGTGATCCACAGAATTAGTTGTCAGGGAAATGAAAAATAAAACCACAATGAGCTACTGTTACATACCCACCGCAGTAGCTAAAAGTATCATAAAAAAGACTACCACCACCAAATGCTGGCAAGGATATGGAACTCTCATATACTGTTAGTGAAAGCATTAAATGTACCACTTTGGAAAACAGTCTGGCAGGTTATCAAAAAACCTAACATACACCTAGCCCAAGAGCAATTCCACTCCTAGGTTTTTAGCCAAAAAAAATGAAAACATTATGTCCACAAAGATTTGAATAAGAATGTTCACAGCAGCTTTATCCACAATAGCCAAACACTTGAAACAGCCCAGGTATTCATCAATATGAGAACTGTGATGTTTATAGAAAACTATTCAGCAACAAAAAAGAAACAAACTATTAATATCTGTAACATGGATAAAAATGAAGAATAAAGTAAACAAATCCCACTTACGAAGTTTCAGAACAGGCAAAACTAATCTGTGATGAAAATATTCAGAACACTGGTTGTCATCCCTTCTGCCCAAGGGGAAGGGCAGGTATTAACTGAGCAGAGGCGGAGAGCTCCAAGTGGGAAAGGAAACATTCTTAGCATTAATGTGGGTCACAGCAGTGTGTGCATTTGCCACTTCCATCTAAAAGAACACTTAGAGTGTACACATCCGATTGTAAAATTTTACCAAAAAAACCCCCACAAAAACCCAACAACCCATAAACAAATGTTGCACTAAAGTTAAGGCATGTTGAAATGTTCAGCAGTGTACTGATGCCTGCAACTTTTTTGAAATCTACCAAACAATGAGTTGTTGAATAAATGTGATAAAACAAAGGAGGTTTTAAGTTGTAAGATCTGAATGGTGGATATAATTTTTTTTCAACTTTGTTACGTGTTGAAAGTTTTCATAATAAAATGTTGGGGAAATTACTATTATTTTTTGAGACAGTCTCATTCTGTCGCCCAGGCTGGAGTGCAATGGCGTGATCTTGGCTCACTGTAACCTCCGCCTTCCAGGTCCCAGCGATTCTCCTGCCACAGCCTCCAGAGTAGCTAGGATTACAAGCACCTGCCACCATGCCCGACTAATTTTCATATTTCTGTAGAGACAGGGTTTCACCATATTGTCCAGGCTGGCACTGAACTCCTGACCTAAGGTGATCTGCCTGCCTTGGCCTCCCAAAGTGCTGGGATTATAGGCATGAGCCACTGTGCCTAGCTGGGGAAATTTTTTTTTTTTTTTTGAGAGAGTCTTGTTCTGTCACCAGGCACCAGGCTGGAGTACAGTGGCACAATCTCGGCTCACTGCAACCTCCGCCTCCTGGGTTCAAACAATTCTCCTGCCTCAGCCTCCCAAGTAGCTGGGACTACAGGCAAGCACCACCACGCCCAGCTAATTTTTGTACTTTTTTTAGTAGAGATGGGGTTTCACCATGTTGGCCAGGATGGTCTCGATCTCTTGACCTCGTGATACGCCCACCTCGGCTTCCCAAAGTGCTGGGATTACAGGTGTGAGCCACTGCGCCTGGCCGCTGGGGAAATTTTTAATTGGAGAACTACAGGTCCTCCCCCTGGTAAGAGGTTGTTGCAAATGACAAAAGCATTAGCAGTGATTATTTCGGGTGGTGAGATTACAGGCAACAACTGGAGCTGCTGTCTTCTCACTCCATGACTTCTCAAATGTCCCCAAAAAAACACGTGTAGTGGGCTAGGGTTATCTTCCCATGTAGACCTCAATTTCTAGTGGACTATTCCTTCCTAATCATTATCATTACACCACTTTTCCTGGACTACATCCTTTTTCAATTTTTTTTTTGGAACCCAGAATCAAACCCCAACCATACTGTTGTGGACCCACGTATGCCTCAGTAGCATAAGGGGCTGGCCTCTCACTGCTGTGATGCCCTCTAAGGTGGTCTGGCTTCCATTCTGAGGTCAGAGCTTCCTGTGCAACCAACCAGTTTTGTTCCTCACAGATTTGTCTCCTTTTCTCATTGGAATTACAACTCTTTATAAACAAATCTTTTCTATCTATAGCTTTCTATCCTTTGAGCAATATTTCTTTTAAATGATCTATAAACCATGGGATTAATCTCTTCCAAAACATGTTTAATCCCCTTTGAAATCTACTTCCAAGCCTATCTCTGCTTAGAAATCTGTGATTAAAACTGTTCATGTCACTCTTCTGTCCTACATCTCTTAAGCAGCCACCTACTTTAAACCAGACTCATTTACTTTTCACATGGTGCCATTATAATTAACCCCATGGGACTTTCAACTTCCTTTTTAGGACCAAAATCTTACAGAACCATATTAAGTATCACATTTGAGTCAATAAAAAGTCAAAATTGTATCACTTATTTTTGTGAGAGGTCTGGTAGGACCCACCAAATGTTTGTGCATTCTTTCATTGCCAATCACATCTTGGCTGGATGTAATAGTCTAACTGGTTTCACCATTTCCACTCTCAGTCACGTCCTATCTGTTATGTTGAAGTCATAGACATTCCCTGACTCTAATCCAACAAAACCCCGAATTCTTATAATCCTATCAAAATGTGCAACTTGCTTATTACGTATTTCCCTCTTGGACTGTAACTTCAATAAACGGAGGGACCAGATTAGCCTTGCTTCTGTGCCAATACCTGGCACACAGCAGGTGCTCTATTAATACGTTAAATTTATGAATGCTAGGAAATGAGTGATAACTCAAGGATCCTCAGAAATGACCCAAATCTAGCTCTGACCTGCTGTGAGCCACGGAGAGAGAAGTTGGCTTTCTAGGAACATCTAACATCAAACACCAGTTTATCATCTCTGTATGTCCCCACCTCCTCAGCCTTCCACTTGGAGCTAGTCGGGTGTGGCAAATGGAACAGCTAAGTCTGTAGCTCCAACATTTTCTGCCTGTGCTTCTACCACTTGGGAGACAGCCTTTACAGTTTGTTTTCTTCGGTTTACTCTTTCTGCCAACCTCACTGTACTCTGGTAGGGGACATTCTCTCACCGTCACTTAAAGAAGACATATTCATTCCCATTTTTCTAACTTAAAATTCACAGTATGTCAGAAATAAAAAATAACTGAATGATCATCTGATTCAAGTCTCTCAATCTAAGGCACAGAGGGAAGATGTGGTTTGGCTAAGGCCAAATGAAATGTAGACTAGAACTCAAATATTCGGATTCCCACCTAATCTTGAACCTTGAACTGTTAAGACTTTTTCTCTCCTTGAAGAACCCCCTTTTTATATTTAATTGCAATCTGATGCAGGGGGCAAGAGTGTGGGTTCTGCAGTGAAGTGACCAGGCTCCAGATACTGGCCTTACTTCTTCCTAGCCACAATAATGACTTACTACAATACTAAATTGATGTCGTATCTATATAACTTGGGCAAAATACTTAATCTCAGTAAACCTCAAGTTCCTCAGGTGTAAAGTGGGGGATAGTATCTATTTCTGAAGATTAATATAATGTATGCATGGTGCTTAGTACAGAGTCTGGCACTGCTATGACCATGTGTTAGCGATTACCATTATCCTTCAAGCCTAGCTTACATATGCTCCCATTTTCACATCTTTCCAGCACTCAACTTCTTACTCTGGACTACTATATTCAATTCATGCCACACAATCGTATTCTGTCGATGCTTCTCCAGCTTCTTGCCTGTCAGTTAAATGACAAAGCTCTTCAGAATAAACAGTTTCAGCATCTCCTGCTACGCAGCATATACCTGCGCACATACTGGGAATTCAAATACTTGAGGGATGTCTGTGGCAGTGTGCTGGCGCAAGTTTGTGTGGCTTGCAAGAGCCAACTGTTACATATTAGGAAATTGTGTAAGTAGGTGGGCTTGGTAAGTTTAAAACTATAGAAATTGGGCAATTGCAAAAACTCATGGCTTCCTTCTCCCTGCCAGCCAGTTTACCAGCACATTACCGTTGATAGGGAATCCCATTCTCTGCTACAAGGGAGTAACTTGCCCTTCATTTTCTATGGCCACTCTTCCCCTGCCTTAGGAAGTTCTAACTTTCCTATTCATAAATCCAAGAACAGATTCTTCCTGAGGCCAATGGGCTCCAATTCAGTGCCAAATGAGCTGAAATTCATTCATCAGTCCTTAACATTTCCCTCTTCCACTTCCAAAGTCCTAACCAGGAAAGGCACTAGCCTGCAATTCCCAATTCCTTATCTACCCCAGGTAATGACCAAAAGTTGCAGAGAGACTGCAAGAAGGTGGAATAGAGGGCTGAAGTGTCTGGGTGGCAGGGTCACTCCTGTTGCCTACCTTGGCATGCTGGATCAGCTCACAGATGCAGGATCAAGTCTTGAAAGCCAATCAGAAAATCCTCCACAGGCTTACAAAAGACCACCCATTGAATATTTTTTTCCCATAAGACTGAAAAGACAAACTACACCAACCACCATCACTCTTCTTTTCCTTCTCGGCCTCATCAAAGGACATGGAGAAGGTAGACAAGTTTTCTTATCCCTGCTTTTCTAACTCAGGGATTCTCCAAATTTAAATCAGCAGCCCTAAGGATATTCCTCATAGGTAATAAACTGAACTAAAAATACAAATCCTTTCTATAAAACTATACATTCCTTATTCATACATATGACTAAGGGCTACTGAAAGGTGCTCATAAACTGAAATTTTCAACAATAAATTTGGTTTAGATCCATATACTACTAAGAAGTCAGGCTGACACAAAGTACTTGGCAGTATTACAAAACTTAAGAGGTACACACAAAAACTAAAAAATGTGAAAATATGGAAAAGAACAGAGTTTCCCATTTTGCTGTATTGGGTGAAGGTCAAAAATAAAAACAAAAAACCAGAAGCTACTAATCTAACTCCAACATCCCCAAAGGCTTATCCAAAAGTTGAACAAATCTAACCAGTGTACATCTTAACTCTTCGAAAAGAACCTAACTTGGGGACAAAATTGGATATGGAGAAGAAAGCAAACTGAGGAGGAATGCATGGTCTTCAAAAGCAGGATAGGGAGGTGAGGGCGATCTGGCTGTGACATCTGTCACCCCATTGGTCACCAGGGTTGATCTGGCTGATCTGGCTAAGCAGGTGTCCCCTTCCTCCCTCACCACTCCACGTGTCCCTCCTGAACTGCACGCTCAGTCCAAGAGGATGACCACCCCTGATAGAGAAGGACTGGTCTTTGGTCAAAGGTATGCTAGTAGCTGCACTCTCCTGCTAGAACCTCCAAACAGGCTCTCAAAAGCAGGATAGGACTATAGTGGAGTGGGCATTTTCCTCTGCCCAGAGACTCTGAACATGCTAACACAAAGCCTTCACATGACTGCTTCAAAATACGTTCAGGCCGGGCGTGGTGGCTCACGCCTGTAATCCTAGCACTTTGGGAGGCTGGGTTACCTGAGGTCAGGAGTTCAAGACCAGCCTGGCCAACATGGTGAAACCTTGTCGCTACTAAAAATATAAAAATTAGCTGGGTATGGTGGTGCACACCTGTAATCCCAGCTACTTGGGATGCTGAGGCAGAACTGCTTGAACCCAGGAGATGGAGGTTGCAGTGAGCTGAGATCGTGCCACTGCACTGCAGCCTGAGCAACAAGAGTGAGACTCTGTCTCGAAAACAAAATACAAACAAAAAGCCAAAAACAGACAAAAAAGAACAAAATAAGTTCAGGTCCCCACAGCAATCATACGCTTGACTGTGGAGGCCAAGAAGCCTTACCAATAGGTAAGGCCCCTCCACACTATAGTTGGAGTTGGCAAACTGAAAAGGCACTAGGATCAGGGCAGAGCTCCTAACCCAGTAGCTCAGAATCCGTGACAGAAGACTGCTGCCAGTGGCCTCCCACTTTCCCCAAAAGTCAGGGAGGGACTGGGAATAGTTGAGGGAGGGTTTCTACCTCTGGAGTCATATAGGCATCCATGATTTAAACATCTTTGCTTACCCCTTACTATTTTTCTTTGCCTGGATTACCCCACCTGTAAAGTAGGGATAATAATGTCAACTGATGAGGACAGTTATGGAAAGTATTTCCTGCCTGGCACAGTAAGTACCCAGTGTGTGTCAACTGTCCCTTTCGGTGCTCACAAACAGGGACGTGCACCTTTGGGTACTTCTGCAGTATCATTAACTCCTTCTTGGTTCATGGGACTAAGGAGGAACGGATCTAGGAGAAATGCCTCTGGTCTACCTGCTCCAGGATATAACTACCAGGACAGGGTCAGCCCCCAAAAGGAGAAATGAAGACTCTTCTCCTTTGAAGTTCTCAAGCTGCAGTGTGGAATCACCACCACACTAGAAAAACCAGGAGAGCAGTAGCCAGATCAAAATTTGGAGTTCTGTTCCTGGTCTCTTTAGTTTAAGGTCCAAACTCAGTACAGATTTCCAGGAATCCAAAGTCTAGGTTTATATAATCACAGAAGCATCAAACTGGACACAAGTTATCCAATTTAATCCCATATTGTAAAAGAAACATTGAGGCCAGACGGAAATAACCTGTCCTCAGTCACATAACTGACGGAACCATGACTCGATTCTGCCCATTTTAGCAACAGTTCACATTTTGTAATTCACCCCGATCTGAAATCTACCCGTACCTTTACAAGAGCACTGAGACTCATATGGTCTCTCCTCATGATCTATGCTAAGTAGCCTTGCACAGAGATGGAAAATAATTCTCCCTATTTGTCTGATTGCTGGGGCAGGAAGAGAGGAAATGCTGGACTCCACATTTACAGGATTTGATCAAAGGAATAAATTTTAAGTAGCAAGCATACATAAGTGCGAATAAGGTAGAATTCACTTCTTAAAAATGTGATCTGTATCAAAATGGTAGTCAACTCTGCCCCCATCCCTCCCGGCAGAAATCTACATTCTTTTAATGCCTATCACCTAGGGGTGTCTGAGACAACAGTGCTATACCACCTTCCTGATCATCTCCAGGACTGAGGCATCACCAAATACCTGTGCATCTACAGTGTGCACAAAAGGAGTGTGTATCGCCTACAGCACAAAAGGAGACAAGTAAATGAACAGAAGCAGACCAGAGCTCTTGGAAAAGAAACCTACCTATTGTTAATAATGCAAGCCCCTTACCTCTCACTGGAATAAATTCATTTGGGACACCGGGGAGAGCTCAAGATGAGTCTTCAGAATTTACATGTTAGGGAAGCCGAGAAAGTAAAGGAATATTTCAACAAAAGGAAACTACACTGCAACAACGGACTAGTTTACACTTGTTCCTGTCTAACCATGACTTAGCAAATGGCCAAGAAAGCCTCTACCTGGTTCCTGTGGTACAGGAACGTACTTAGTACAAGCACAATCGAGCACTTAGTTGTGTAACTTAAAACTCTAAACTCTTGAAGAACAGGAACCTTATTTTGCTTTTCTACCAAAGTATATGTGCTGGGTGCACAACACTACAAAAATCTGTTAGTATGAGATACAGCTATGGCTAAGCTGTATATCCATGTGAAGTTCTCTTAAAAGCTTGAAGGTGACAGGTGTTTCCAATTCCAATCTGTCAATTCAATGGTCATACAAGTAAAGCAGCATATCTACCATCAGTAATCAGTAGTTGCATTAATATGTCCATCACTTCAGACACACTTACAGCACAGGGACCTTGCTGGTCCCAGAGGCCAAACCACAGAAGAGAGATATGCATAAAGGCTGTGCCACTCTCCAGCCTCCACTGCAATCTAATGTGTGGAGTACAGTGGAGTGTGGCATTAACAAACTTCCAAGTGGGATCAAAGAAAAATCAAGGCAATCAGCAACAGCAGCACCAGTACCAGTTGGTGTGATTTAAAACCTTTTAAGAAACCAAGGCCAGGCGCAGTGGCTCACAACCTGTAATCCCAGCACTTTGAGAGGCCAAGGTAGGCTCATAGCTTGAGCCCCAGAGTTCAAGACCAGCCTGAGTCACACAGTGGAACCACCCCTCCACCGCCCCCAACGACCAACAAAATAAACTACTCTACAAAAAATAAACTACTTAAGAGGCTGAGGCAGGACTGCTTGAGCCCAGAAGTCCAGGTTGCAGTGAGCTGACTGTACCACTGTACTCCAGCCTGGGCGGCAGAGCAAGTAACCTTCTTAAATCATTCCCACTGTGTGACCTGTGGTAGCACAATGTGGTTGTTATCATTTGATATGAAGCACAAACTCGAAGAGACAAGGCTTTTTTTTTTTTTTTAAGAGACAAGGTCTCACTACGTTACTTAGGCTCATCTCAATTCTTGGGCTCAAGTGATCCTCCCACCGGTGCTGGTGTGAACCACCACACCCAGCTTTTGATTAGTCTTATTCACTAACCGAAAGTTATGAACTATTCCCACCCATTAGGAGGCTGGGACTAGAGACAGCAGTGAAGGGGCTTTAGTCTAAGAGTTTTAAGTCCAGGTTACAAGCAGATTTACTATATAAGCAAGAAGAGGAAGAAAATGAGCAGCAGCAGAATGGACGGAATGAACCATCAAGTAGTCCATTTGAATACAGTACAGTTCATTCCTAAGAAGAGATAAACTGACTCAACACCTTTAATGAATTACATTCTCTTGCTGGTCATTGCTCCATAACCAAATAGTCATCTTCTTCTCCTCTTATCATGAAAAGGCAAGCCATCAATTAAGCAAAATGTAACTATTAAGTTACTAAGGTCAAAATCCTGAGGTCTGGAACAACTGGGGTACCAATTCCAGTGCTCAGCTGTGCCATTTATCACTTCTCTATGACATCTGCTGAGTCTCTGTGCCTCAGCATGGAGACCTATAAGAATGCTTCACAAACTGCATGTCATCTTGCGCAGGGACCATGCTAATCTTCTCTGTATCATTCCAGTTTTTAATATGCGCTGCTAAGGCAAGCACACCTTAAACATTTTCACTGGAAGAAGGTCCATGGTGCTACTGACAGAATTCAAAGGATTTGGTTGATGTGATTTTTCCCAGCACTATTTCCTACCCCTAGACTTTGAATGCTGCTCTTCTGTACCTGGGGATGAAATGTTTGTATCAGGTGGCTTTTTACTCCTTCTGGACTCCAGTGGTACAGCAATATGTAGAACAGCATGCCGCCACAGTTGCTCCCTGCTAGTTATGTTGATCCACAAAAGGAGTCACACTCTAGGATGCTTTTGAGACTCTAACACAAGGCAGACCAAAGCACCAAGAATAAACACAAGAACAGCATGGTAAATAATTATCATTTACCGGCCAGGTGTGGTGGCTCATGCCTGTAATCCTAGCACTTTGGGAGTCAGAGGTATGCAGATCATGAGGTCAGGAGATTGAGACCATCCTGGCCAACATGGTGAAACTGTCTCTACTAAAAATACAAAAAAAAATTAAGCTGAGCACGGTGGCATGTGCCTGTAGTCTCAGCTGCTTGGGAGGCTGAGGCAAGAGAATCGCTCAAATGGGGAGGCAGAGGTTGCAATAAACTGCCAAGATCGCACCACTGCACTCTAGCCTGGCGACACACCAAGACTCTGTCTCAAAATAAAAAAAAACGGGGGGGGGGAATTACCATTTACCTGAGCAGGTACCAATCAATAGGAGATGAACTTGCTTACGTTGTTGAAAAAGTCACTGTAACAGAGAATTGTGCTACTACCAAAGTACACTCTTTCTAGAATATTTTACAAGTCAATGTGATCTATCAGATTTTATATTAAAAAGATGAAACTGAAATAAAGCTATTTTTAACAAAGAAGGAAAGCCATAAGTTTAGAGTATACTGTATCCCATAAAAGCTCTACTTCCGGGAGATTAGTGATGATGCACATAACTGATAAACTATTTCTTGCTATAAAACACTGGAAAGCAGGTAACAATGAATTACCTCACTGATCTCTCTCCTGAACAAGAAAAGACGACATATTATCACACAGTCCAGCCCTTTCAGAAAGTAAAGGCCATTCTGGGTATCTGTAGGCAGCTGATTTCACTCATTGATTTGTCCATTGCTTAGTCAAACCTTGATTATTTAATAATGGCTCAGCTACTACCTGGAATTATGTATGTCTGACCCCCCTCTAAAACATGCTGGGTATCCAAATTCTAATACAAGCTAAACTCTCTCAAGATAAAAGGTTTTCAACATTTTTTAAGGGCTTTGTTTGCTAACACATCACACACATAAAATTCTGAAAAGGTAGATACTATGGACTTGAACTAGAATCAGCTTTCCTCCCTGCCATTCCAAGTATCCTTTTCTCTTGACACTTCAGCATTAGCAGGCAAGGATAAGCAACAATTTTTACTTCTCCAAGAAGACCAAATCTACCTTTCCAAAGGCACAAAATATTTTCAAGAGTTAAAAAAAAAACAACCCTGACAAGATATTATAGCTCAATAAAGAACTTCTGTGCAGTTAAAGCATTAAAAGCATCAGCCTGTTTTATTTTTTGACAAGTTTATTGAACAGTATTCAAGACTTCATCTTTATAAACAAAAACCTCTGCTGAATGATGCCAAAGCAGTATTTGCTGGCAATGTTGTGGCCATATTGGCAACAAGCCATTTTATTATGTTTGGTTTCTAAAGTCTGGACTACTATAGAACTGCCAGTAAAACAATTTAAATGTGGCAATTTTGCAAGGGTGGAAAATAATTTTTAAAGTGACTACTTTCAGAAATTCTTTCCAAAAAATTTGACTAGCAGCAATTTTTACATTTCTTTACTCATTTCCCAAGTGTTCTTAAAATTGATGATTTTATTTTTTACACACTTGACCCATACCTGTACACAATCACAGACTCCAATAAAAGGGAGCTGGAGTTTAAGGCTTTCATGCATCCTTATTTTTACGCATGATTGACTCTTTCCACCTAAAAATGTATATGTTTGCTTACTTCCATATACTCCTAGATTTTCATCCAGTGGGTTAAGACTGCCCTTCACTACACTGAACATTAATTACTATCTTAAATTTTAAATAAAAAGTTTCCTAATGGAATTTTCATTGTTGATGCTTTGACAATTTGGAGTACAAAGCTAGGAACTACATTTCACTTAACACTGTTTCATTTTTTTAAAAAGCCACTAATAATAATTGTATATCCAAACTACAGTGTAAACACAGAACACACCTCCAAATTATGCTTGTGAACTAAATGTTTCACTAAAGTTCAGAAAAGTTTACAAATTTGCTTATTTGTGACATACATTTGTAAATTTCTCTAATCCTTTAAATCAAAAGAAAAATGAATACCAATTAAAAAAAATCAGAAGAGAGAAGAAAAAAAATTAAACCTAATGGAAAATATTCTCTTCCATTAATGTCGGAATCACCAAAAACAGACAATAAAATTTACACATAAAATTGAAAATATCATGATAGGTTTACAAATGCACACAACTTTGAGCAAAGCTTTACAAATCCTTCATGCCATACAAAGCAAACGAGAAAATAATGTAAATTCATTCCTACCCCAAACCTAGTTCTTAGGAGAAAATTCGCAGGAAGAGAGGTATGAATAGTTTCACAGAATACATTTTCAAGAATTTTTTAAAAACTGAAACTCTAATGCCCAGAACAAGGTAAACAGTATCCTTAGCAGTTAGCACTGTTAATAAGTCTCAAATACACAAAAATCAAGTTCCAGAGGGCAAAGCATTTAATACATTCCACAACAAGCACTGTTGTGATTCATATAAAACATAGTTCTCTCCAATTTCTACACAAACCGCTCTTAATTTATTTAATTAGATGAACAATGAAATCAAGTTTCCCTTTTCAGCATTTATCTAAGATGTAGTTAAATAACAAAGTAGTTGCAATAAAGTGTATGAAATATTTAATAAGAATGTATGAACATATAACCAAAATAAATTGTGAAAAAAGATAAAAGATTTTCTTCTTCAAACAACCCATTTTTCTAAAATGAAAATAGCTTTCCAATGGGGAAAATATCTGTGGTTGAAATATGACTCCCAAGCAGTGCTGAAGTTTTTTGCATTGTCTTTGGAATGATAAATGATTACTTAACAGAAACTTAAACAGCATATACAAACGTTATGTTGCTTTTTAAGCTAAGGAGGCAGTATCTAGTGATCTGTCAAAGCAAATTTGTATTCATGAATTATCCAAAGACCCACAACGCAGTCACCTCTTCTTGAGTCTAAACAATCCTTCCCTTAAACAAACATCCTGTACTGTCAATCCTCTAAGATTGTAGTGATAAAAAGCCTTTCCAAATCTTATCAAAAGAAAACAGTTGCCACTCTTAACTCTAAATTACAAGACCGCTGTATTTCAGTGTTCCACTGACTCCCAACACCAAAAAGGCACTGTATATGTATGTACATATTTTAATAGGAAATACTTATTTTAAAAGACTGACCCCTTTGTTAAGTACACTGATTTGTAGGAAATGTTGGGGATGTTTCAAATCAAGGCAAAGGGGCCATTAAAAGATAATGTCTTTCATGTTATCTCACCTATCTCCCCTTCTGTATTATTTATAATATAATGTGACGTATCTTCAGAGCATTTTCACTAGGGAAACTAACCATAATTAGAGCCTTTTATGACACTGAGAAAATGTGTTTTTCATACCATCTATCTCCCCTTCTGTATTGTTTGTAATAAAATGTGACACATCTTTAGAGCACTGACTAGGGAAAGTAAGCATAATTAGAGTAAGGCCAAGTGTTTCCATGAGAAGGACACTTAACCAACCAGAACTCATGTGGTCCTCCTGCCTTAGTGTCCTGTACACCAAAGAGAGCATGAAAGTCTCAAAAATGTCAATTTTCTCCCCTCTGGCAGCTGCACTTGTACTCTGTATGAAGGATTTTAGTAAACAGGCCCTTGATCGAACAACCATAACAAAAAGCCTCCAAATAACAGGACTAAACACATATCAATCTATGAACCAGCATATGGATCTTTTATTCTATAATACTATTGCTAACAAAGATAATTTCAAATTCAGTTTTAAAAACCTAGATATAATACTCTTTCCTATGAATGGGCCCCTCTTTTACTTAAAGGCCAAAATTTCACATAAATTGGGACAGGAGAAAATTGATAGTACAATTAGTCCATCATGGATAGGACTTCAAATCAAGTATCTTAAACACATTATTAAAAGTGGTTTCTGGGTTTTGATACCATCCAAACAACATGAACAATTTTTAAACTGACTATCCTAAAACACGGCAGTCAAACCAAAAAGGCTCTGGTAGGTAAAGGACTCCATAGTTTATTTTTATGGCAAAAGTCTTATTCCACACAGTTTTAAGTGTGACATTGGAAATCAAAGTTCGAGATTATAGCACAAACCAAGTGTGGACTTTTATATTTAGGAACTGGAAATCAAAGTTCGAGATTATAGCACAAACCAAGTGTGGACTTTTATATTTAGGAAAAAAAAGAACAACAAAACAGTTCTGCTCATTTACAAATGAGTCAATTAGACAAAGCAAGCAGCAACTTCTGAAGCAGGACTGTCTATACAGCAAGGACCCTCAAGAAGCAATAAAGGTACATACAATGAATCTGTATACAGAAATTTTATTCAATTTTAAAAGAAAATGAGGACTTTAGACAAAGCTTTACCCTATAACAAAGTAAATCTGTCCAGCTTTAAACCAAATTCTGAGAGTAGCCAACTTCTATTTTCCAGCAGCTGGCAAGAGCACCCTCAATGAGTTCTACTGACATTTCTATTTTCATCATCCCATATGGTATAAAACAAAACCAATCTAGACTCCTTGATAAGCTTTATGTGGTCATTTGAGTTTTACAAATGGTTTCTCTATGGTATGCCAAAATCATTTATGTGTTCTCTCCAGATAGCTTTACTGTAACATACGGCAATGTTTATCCTGGTGAGTGAGTCTTCTGTAAACAGTCAACCAATGCTCTATGTTATGGAAACCAAGCTATATGCAATTGAAACAATCCACAGGTTCTAACCTGGAAATACTAGGAAAACAATCTGGATGCATTAATCACAGCAATATGAAGATCTACCCTATAAAGAATGATGTGAATGGCTACCCTAATACAAGTTTTACTTTTCTGGAACCTATAGGCCTGTCATTTAAGTCAATGACAGCAGCTGTGGCTTCATCCCGAGA
Organism: Cacajao melanocephalus; assembly: GCA_963573385.1. Taxonomy (NCBI): domain Eukaryota; kingdom Metazoa; phylum Chordata; class Mammalia; order Primates; family Pitheciidae; genus Cacajao; species Cacajao melanocephalus. The sequence continues at coordinate 102,764 of CAUYLG010052022.1, read as the reverse complement.
CTCAAAGGCCACCATGGCTTCACCTGTGGGCATACCTTTTTCATTGTACTTTAAACACACTGAGCCTGGGATTACTTGATAGCCATAAAAGAAATCTAAAATCTCATCAATAGACACAGTAAAGGGCATGTTCTGCACTTTAATTACTGTCGGTCCTGGTTTTCCAGAACTAGATGCAAAGCCAGGGGGACCACCAATATGGATTGGGCCAGGGCCAGGGCCAGGGCCAGGGCCAGGCCCAGGCCCAAAAGCTGGTGGCCCACTCAAATGCCCAGGGGCATTTCCAAGACCAGGAGGGCCACTTCCAAAGCCAGGGGGACCGCCTAAGTTACCAGGGCCATTTCCAAAATTCTGAGGGCCCCCTCCAAATCCTGATGGCCCACTTAAGTTGTTTGGTCCACCTCCAAAACCCGGAACATCCAGTCCTAGACCAGGCAAACCACTGTTTCCAACTGAAGGCATACCAGGCCTAGCATCACCAAAGGCCCCTCCTAATCCTGGAGGAGGGATTGGTGGCCCAAAGGCATTTGATCCACCAAAATTACCAGGAAAGTTAAATGGAGGCCCATTGTTGGCTTCCTTTGATCCTACAGTCAGGAAGGCATGCTCTTCACCTCCTGCACTAGGTATTCCTGCACTGGGCATTCCCGCACCAGGCAGTCCTGCACCAGTTATTGCCGTACCAGGCAGTCCTGCACTGGGCAGGCCCGCACCGGGAAGTCCTGCACTGGGCAGTCCCACACCGGGCAGTCCCGCACTGGGCATTCCTGGAACTGCAGGATTACCTGGGACAGGCATCTTTAATCCCTTTTTTCCTTGGGCAGGGGGATTTTTCTCAATCTCTCTCATATCTTCTAGGGTAACTACATGAACAAAAGCTTCTCTCCCATTAAGTTTTTTACGGTGTAAGCGTTCAGACTTACGTGCATCATCTTCATTTTTAAACTGAACCAATGCCTGTCCTAGACCTTGCCCATTGTTATCAACAAGAACATGTACAGCATTTTCATCCACTGGGATTCCTTCTAGGAACTGAAGAACATCCATCTTGGTAATGCTGAATGGAATATTTGTTATGTGGGCACAGACTTTGGCAGAGTTGACATCACCCTCTGGATTTAGTATCATTTCCCTCTGGTCATAGCTGAAGTTCTGCAGTCTTTTTCGAATCATATCTATCTTTTCTAGCATACCTTTCTTAGTTATTGGATGAACTTGAATAAAGCGATTGCCCATGTACTGTTTATGACGACACAGAGCAGCCTTATAGTCAGCCTCATTTCTGAACTCTACAAAGCCTTCACCAGTTGCTTTCCCATTGGGTCCATAAGCTATATAAATGCTATCTTCCACAATATCCAGCTTTTTAAAAAAATCAATGACATGTTTGTTTTCTGCTTCAAATGGTAGCCCTTTCAAGTAAACACAAAAACCAGCCTCATGTGGTGATCTTGACCTTGATCTTTTCTGCCCACTGGGCGATTTTGACCTGGGAAGTGTCTGAGGAGGGGGATGAGCTTGTCCAGAAGGTCCCATATTTTGCTTAAAAGTGATATGGCCTCCAGCAGCTACCCATTGTCTCTCTGTGGCAGGGCTAACTTCCACATAGCGTTGAATCATCAGCATTCTGTTTCGTTTCAAAGCTTCAAATGTATCTTGAGGGGAGAGAAACTTAACCAATCCATTCCCATTATTTCGACCTACATGATCTTTCAACAAATGCACTGCATCAACACGGAGCCCATGGAAAAAATCTCTGACATCATTTTCCATTGCAGAAAAGGGCATTCCATGCACACTGACATACAGATCATCAGGGTTGATGGGAAGTGGCTTCACACTGCTCTGAGAGTTCATCTGGATAGGGTTGACAGGATTTAATGGACCAAGAAACAGAGGGTTCAGGTTATTGTTCAAATTCATAGGTGCTCCAGAGCCATTCATTCCAGCAGGTAGAGGTGCCACAGGTGGCGGATTCAAGGGTGGCATACCCGACATGGGTGGCAGTGGGGTCATGGGTGGCACGGAAGGAACTGGGGGAATCGGGGGCACAGGAGGCACAGGAGGCAATGTAGGTACTGGAGGAGGAACTGGAATTGGGGGAATGGATGGCATTGGTGGCAGAGATGGCATCGCTGGAATTGGAGGAATTGGTGGCGGCGGGACTGTGTTCATTGGAGAGGCTGTGCTTGGAACGGTTGAGCTAAACGTCGGGCTCCCAAACGAAGCCCCCATATTTGGAGGAGCTGTTCCTATGCTGGCTGTGGAAAATGTCTGTATGTTTTTGTTGCTTTCATGAACAGAAGTGGTGGCAGTAACTACACTGGGCGAAGGACTGTTAAAGTTGGATACTGTTGTGGGCAAGTTTACCCTGCCACTCATTCCTGAGCTAGGTGGTGGTCCTGATCTACTGGCATTTGCTGGTGGTATATCTAAGTTGGCAGTTTCAAAACGCCTACGACTCAGTTCAATCATATTCTGCATTTCCGTTTTACTACTCAACAATAGTGTTACTTTTGACCCTTTAATTGTACCACCTGTGCGCATCATACCAAGCCTTGCATCTTCATCAGTGGCAAAAACGATGAAAGCCTCACCCAGTTCACCCCCTACAATATGCACGCCCCCATCAGGAATGGTCAATCCAGAGAAGAAGTGACGAATGTCCATGGTCCCCGCCACAATTGGGAGACCTTGCAAACGGATGACCACAGCCATGCTGCGCTGAAACCATACACACCTGCAGATGAGAAAAGGCAACGGCCAGGTCAGACTCCTGTTTATCACACCAAGTTTTTAGCTACAAGAATGACCAGCTACCATATTAGGCCCTCAAATATTCCCTCAAGCTATCAGAGGCAATGTCTTTCTTTAATTTACGTATTCTAAAAACTGAACATTACGTGCCATTTACAATGTAAAACCTAGACAATTTCAACTTCCAGAATGCATTAATTTTGGAAACAGTTCAGTCCCAAGACTCAAAAGGTTCAAGAAAAAACAACCATAGACAGTAAAATCACCATATACATCATTCAGACCACTAATCATTCAGTAAAGATTTAAAAGTAAGATTTAAAATGTGCAAGTCAAATCAGGAAACAAAGTTTAACAATCTATAGGGGAAAAAACATGCAAAGGATGTACGAAAGTTAATATTTAAAATTGGCTTAGCATCTTCCGTATATACTTGATAAGTTCACAGAATTATCAGAGTGTGATTTTATAGAGCTCAGTCTCAAAATCCAACAGAAGCAGAAAACTAGAATACTAATGAATCATAAATAGAAGACTAAAAGTCAATTCAAGTCTTAAATAAGAACTGGTTCCATTATTATTATTATTATTTTTTTTTTTTGAGACAGAGTCTCCCTCTGTTGCCCAGACTGGAGTGCAGTGGCACGATCTTGGCTCACTGCAACCCCTGCCTCTCCTGGGTTCAAGCAAACCTTCTGCCTTAGCCTCCCAAATAGCTGGGATCACAGGCACCTGCCACCACACCTGGCTAATTTTTGTAATTTTTTTTGTTTGTTTTTTTTTGTTTGTTTTTTAGTAGACACAGGGTTTCACCATGTTGGGCAGGCTGGTCTCAAACTCCTGACCTAAGGTGATTTGCTCGCCTTGGCCTCTCAAAGTGTCGGGATTACAGGCGTGAGCCACCGCACCTGGCTGGTTCCATTATTTTATTCATCCTAAAACTTTTCAAATTGCCTTACAGATTATATAAAACTACATGTGGAATTATTTATTATAAACAAGGTTAATACATACTAAGAAGCCAAAAGAACTACTGAATAGGATAGCCAAAATCTGAGCTAACTATTTTCATTACCGCCAAAAGTAGAACATGGTTATAGTGCCATTCACTGTGGCTATTTTAATTAAAACTCAGGTCCAATGTATAATAACCACACCCTCTATTAAAAAAAAATTTTTAAATATTATTTTCCCCTAAGAGGGGCTGACAATAAAAAGGAAGTATTTTTTGTTTTTGTTTAGAACTAGGGTTGAATTACTCAGTGGTTGTTACAGTCTTGGACCTAGGCAATTCCTGTAGGATCTCTGGTTACTAACTCATCTCCTTAGATCATGCCTATTTTGGTATATCAAAAAAGAAATGTTCCCCTCAAATTTCAATATTTCAGTTCTAAAGGTTTCAAAGAGCAAATCCAAGGGCAGTCCTTTGTAAAGTAACACAAACCAAAGTACTGGAACTGGGAAACAAATTACTTTGAAATTAAATTAAGGTGGTCAACAACATAGGGTGTTTTCCAATCCATCTGAAAAGTCAATATTTATTTATTTATTTATTTAGAGATGGAGTTTCGTTCTTGTTGCCCAGGCTAGAGTACAATGGCACAATCTTCACTCACTACAACCTCTACCTGGGTTCAACTTCATTTATTTATTTTGAGATACAGAGTTTCATTCTTGTTGCCCAGGCTGGAGTGCAACAGCACAATCTTCGCTCACTGCAACCTCCACCCGGGTTCAAGTGATTTTCCTGCCTCAGACTCCCAAGTAGCTGGGATTACAAGCATATGCCATCATGCCCAGTTTTTTTTTTTTTTTTTTGGTATTAGGAGGGATGGGGTTTCACCATGTTGGTCAGGATGGTCTCCAACTCCTGACCTTAGGTGATCCACCCTCCTCGCCCTCCCAAAGTGCTGGGATTACAGGTGTGAGCCACTGCACTCAGCCTAAAAAGTCAACTTTTAATTATAAGCCTATAAAATCAGCTCTATGACCCTCAGAAAGGTTTTAATGAAGAGAGTTTTATCACTTCTCAAATAAGAGCATTAGAAGGGAGAAGATTTCCTGCTACTAGCTCTAAGAACTCTATAACTCCATGAAAGCAGTTCTTCGGTGTCAAATATTATATAAATACTAATTCAATGCAACAAAATCTGTAATTATTTCTCAATATTACGACTGCCGTATACAAACAAGAAACAAACTGTTTGGCTTTGACAGTTTTCTCACAAACACACAAAAATAAAAGCCACCTTCAAATTTACTCCAGAAAAATGGACTAGCAAACAGAAAATGCTTTTTGTGAGGCCATCATAAAGCACTAGAAATTTGGGGAGGGTGCGGAAGCTTTTCATTTACAAACTTCAAGAGTCAACAAGAAAAATTAACACTAAAAAACATCACACCAACAGTCTCTTTTCTCATTTACTATTTAGCAGCCCATAAGGATGTTCATCAAGTAGTTTCCAAGTCATTAAATTCACATTCCTTGCTGAGTCTAGAATATGTGGCTATGTGCAAAATTGCAATAGCAAAAAATGCTTAATCGCTCTGTACAGGGGAAACATTATAGGCAATCCAGGTACTCAAAACAACTTGAGAGAGAGAGAGATATTAGTTTGCATTGGGGCAATAAAACAGGAGCTTGATATAGTCCCAAGAACACAAAACTTCAACACAGGACTAAAATGACATATACAGTTAAGTCTTCAAACCATTTTAAGAGTAGGGATTTACTGCAAGTTTGTACAAGGTACACATGAGAATATTCTATTGAATATCTGCCTCAGATTACCAGCTGGAAAAGGGCTGAATATTAAACCAAAGTAAAATACAAGATTTATTCAGAGTCATTAGATGAGGAAAACTGTTTCTAGCTTCCAAAAAATATGAAATAACATCTGCTATTCTGTTACTAAGTAACTGACAGCTAACTCATTTCAACCTAACTTGGGCCTATCTTATTTACTTAAACAAGAGAATTAGATTCCACTCACTAAGGTTCCATTTAAAGTCTAAAATTTGTACTCTAAAACATGTGAACCAATAACTATACTTTAGGAAATATAAATAAACATAACAATAAAGAGCACCTGTATTTGTAATTAGTCTAAAATGCTACTAAGGAATAAAACGGCTAACTACCTACCTATCAGGAAAACAGCAAGAGAAATACATCTATATAAATAAAATTGACCCCCAAAGGAAGGAACAACTGTTCAAAGTACCCAATCTACCCCACCCTCATCCCTCAGATAAACTTGTAAAGAAAAAAACACACCAGTCGGGCACAGTGGCTCGTGGCTCATGCCTGTAATCCCAGCACATTGGGAGGCTGAGGCAGGTGGATCACGAGGTCAGGAGTTCAAGATCAGCCTGGCCAAGATGATGAAACCTCATCTCTACTAAAAATACAAAAAAATTAGCCAGGCGTGGTAGCAGGTGCCTATAATCCCAGCAGCTACTCAGGAGGCTAAGACAGACAATTGCTTGAACCCAGGATATGGAGGCTGCAGTGAGCCGAGATCGTGCCACTGCACTCCAGCCCGGGCGACAGAGTAAGACTCTGTCAAAAAAATAAAAAAAACCAAAAACACAAACACACACACACACACACACACACACACACACACACACACTATAGTTGCTATACATTTTATTTCTTAATAAGCTATCTCATTTTATTTTGTATAAAAACAAACTCTCTATTCAAAATCTCTTACCTGATAAAACAAGAGATGTATTTTCTTAACAAGAAGTAGAGGCCAAGTCAATCCTGTGGGCAACCAATTAAAACCAACTTTTAGACTGCAATAGAGAATAAACGGAGGCAAAAATCAATGCAGGAAACACAAAACAACACGCACAGGCCACACTGTACATTACGAAGGCGAGTCTGAAACCACCAGAGTACTTCATTAGAATGTGTATCAAAAAAAAAAAGGAAAGACACCGTAACAAAATCCCACACATGCTTTTTGTTGGTATTGCTTTCAAATTTGAGTATCTCAAAATATTTATATATTTACATACATCAAGTGTCATAACTTAGCCCAATAATAAATCAACTGAAAATTAAAACAATCATAGAGCTCAGCTTCATAGCTGCTAATTGCTTTGATCACTTTATAATTAAACCAGTCCAGAAAACTCTGTTAACACAAGTCTATTTCCCCAGGTTCTCACCAAATTGTGATGAAAAAACACAAGTTCGCACAATAACAATTCTTGGACAACTTAAGACAGCAATTCAAGGGTACTCAGGGTACTCATGGAAATTACTACAATTATTCTTTCAATATATTTTATTTTGCACTAAAATAGCATTCAACATCACAAAACAAATGAAGTATGAGTTCTTGCTGTAAGAACAAATTCCACTGGAGCTCAAAATATTAACAAAATATGAAGGGAAATTTCCTCTGACACAACAGTTTCAAAAAACTTGTAAAAATTAAAAAAAAAAAAACAAAACCAACCCTAAAAATGCCTGACATATTAAGAGTATATCCCAAAGTAAAAACAGGTCACTTCTCTTCCAGTGTCTTGGAACTACAGAAGTTACAAACGAGTCACAAGCATATATGACCAAATGCCTAGACAACCATATTCAAAGATCATTTTTTACTTTTTTTTTTAAAAGGTCACATTTTAATTCGGAGAGAGAAGAAATTTTCCACTCTTCAGTATTAAGATTACCAACGACTATTTATATGAATGATGCTCATCTTAAATATCTTCCAAGACCAAAACAAAACTAGTGACTTTAATATTCATCGCCAAATAGTAAAACATATTTCTTCTAGTCAACTGCTCAAGAACAGTGACGATTGTTTTGCCACAAAAAGCTATGGAAATATGTAATCAATACACTCAAAAGCCTAGAGCATTCTACCAATCTTTTATATGTTGTAGAAATCCAGCCTAATTAAGTCTTTTTTTTTTTTTTGGAGACACGGTCTTGCTCTGTCGCTCAGGCTAGAGTGCAGTGGCGTGATCTTGGCTCACTGCAGCCTCCGTCTCCTGGGTTCAAGCGATTCTCACGCCTCAGCCTCCCGAGTAGCTGGGACTACAGGCGTGCGCCACCACCCCTGGCTAACTTTTGTTATTTTTAGTACAGACGGGGTTTCACTATGGTATCCAGGCTGGTCTCAAACTCCTGACCTCAAGTGATCCACCCACCTGGGTCTCCTAAAGTGCTGGGATTACAAGTGTGAGCCACCGCACCTGGCCTAGCCTAATTAAGTCTAAGGGGTTTAAAAACTATTCATTTAAAAGCCATATCTAGTACTTCATCTAACAGGCCACAAAGGGAAATGTGAAACAAAAAAAACCTGCTTCATGTAAAGCAATGAGCAAGAGCATTAATTACTGCAATATTTATGTACAGGTTTGACTCCAGAAGCAACAGCACAACTTTCTAGTTTCTAGAACTTGTAATAAACATTTGATCCCTACTGGAGATTCCAATTCAAAAGGTCAGGTATGGGGCTAAGGCATATGCCGGAATATAACATAAACAGGTTCCTCAGCCTCTTCCCTTCCAAACTCAAAAGATACAGTATTTCACCTTGAGAAGGACATATGTGGGGTCAGCCAGTTAAGCTCAAAGGGAACTCACCAGGTCTACTCTCAAAAATTTCTAAAAGGTTACCAAAAATTACGTTTAAAAGGAAGAAATTTCTCATTCCACAAGGCAAAGCTGAAAGGCCCGGCTGAATTTGGCAAATGCCTAGTTCAAGCTTTATGTGTACAACTTAAAGCACAAAATTAATCCAGATAGAAATTTATGATTCTCTTATATTTCAGGAAAGGGGAATCTCCATCCCACCCCATACCAAGGAAAAATATGCAGAAAGTTGATTCTAGAAGTCAGAACTTCAAAACCCTTGGTATTATACCTCTTCAAAAGGGAAAGGTAGATGGAAAGAGAACTGATAGACTTTTATTTGTTTTGACACCTCACTTTGTAAATGCCACAAGAATTCAGCAGAAGTGTCACTGTTTTCCAGGAAACTACTCATTCCTGTATTCTAAATGTCAGCTAGCAACTGAATGCAGGTTTTCAAAAATCCACTCCATTCACCTAAAGCTTTGGTGAACCTTAGAAGGATAAGACTAAAATAATAACTACACAATAAAACATCTAAAATACATATTCTATCTATACATACAGCATAATGATAGGGAAGGAGAAAATGGGCCTGATTTATCATTAAAGCCACTGATATATTTCAGAAGATCTAAAAGAAGAAGTTGGCTTTGTATGTTTTCCATTCATGTTAGGCATCAGTCCTTACATAAAGGCTTGCTTCAACTTGACAAAATACCAGATGCATGCATAAATCACAAGTATCTGCTATAAAAATTTAGCATAGTTATGACGAGACAGACTTTATTATTTACTAGCTATTCTAATCACTTGAAATTTCAGAATAAAATGTCTGAGAACAAATCTCTTTATCAAAAAGTCAAGGTACAACTAAAACGACTATTTTCACTCTTCATCCGGTAGTAAACATCCAAAAGTGAACTTTAACTTTGTTCAGTCATCACTCTTTAATCAACAAGAACCAGGGTACAGCAGAGCTAGCCTCTTCAGATCCAAAAGAAACAACCCCTCAAATGTTCACCTCAGACATGAGCAACAGAGAACCAATCACAATGGGCACAATGCTAAGAACAGTATAATCACTTTATAGTAAACATTATGAAACAACCACAGTTTCAGCCACTTGATTTTGTTCCCCATTCGCAAACGGACCATATTTCAAATTCTGGGATCATTCTTAATGAAAAATTATTCTGACAATGATGGAGATGTATACTTTTTATAATGCATTACTTAATTTTTCCATTAACCTCCATTCCGTACTTAAAGGCAGCAAATGAAAAGACATTTCTAAGTAAGATAGTCCTCCTGTCAAAAAATTAAGTTATTTTTCAGTCCCCCCAAATGCCAACAAAAATGTTTACTACCTTCGTTTTCACCTCAAAGCAAAATTATACTTCTAACCTAACCAACCACACTCACCCTCACTGTTTTTGAGACTTAAAAGCTGACTTTAAACTTAAGTTCCGTTTAAAACAAAAGGTACATGGGTGTGGTAGTAAAATCTGATAAAACTGTAATTTAGACAAAATTATTTTTTGTTTAGTTGAAAACATCTAACAATATTCCTTTACTCCGTGAACATTTAATATTAAGCACTTGTGGGCCAGACAAAAGATATAAAAGTGGACATCAGTCTCTGCATTTTAGAGAGGGATGCCTAAAAGGATCTTTTGTGCTACCAACTAATGACACTTGGTTCTTCCTACAACATCTACAGAAGAAAACAATTCATTCAAAATGAGTGACAGAGCAGTTCTCTGCAAAATGGAGTAAAAACTATTAACACTGTCACTGGATTCCAGCACCTGGAACACACTGGCCCACAAAATCAAGTTTCACATCTAAAAATTGTACTAACAACTCCCAAACTCTCAATACTCAGTCATCAAAACATTTGACATCTCAAAGAAGGTGAAAGAAGCCCAAAGCATACCGGTTGTAGCATGTAACAAACGTTGCAAGTAACTACACGATTATTTCTAAAGCTTCACATTTTTCATCTAACAGATTTGAATATAAGGAAAATGAAAATTATACATTACAATCCATAAACAGATTAATCAACAGTTAATCGAGCATATATGTGATATAAAAATGCATTCCCTGTTTTATTAAAAATCTGTCCAATAATATATACTAAGCAGATCTTCATTAACTGTTTTATATAAACACGCCAAACATTTCACTTTCTTCATAAATTACCATAACGTTATTTGAATCATCTGTAACAGTTCTTCCCAGTTTCTTTTTATATTCTTGGAAAACGTCTGCACACTTTCTACTAAATCCAGAAATCCTCCATTCTTATCAAAACTACCAAATTTCAAAAACAAGTACAACCAGTCTTGTACGAGATTCCCCTACGTGTCCAGACTTGAGTTTTTCAACTGCAAATGCTCTGAGATGCATTACCAATATACACTAGTTAACAAGGTCCCAGACAATTCTTGTTGCTAAGACTGCATTTTGCAAAAATTACACCATTTCAAACCATTCAGGCAAGAAGCACTAAAAGAAATACTGCAGTCACAAGCCTGGCCTCTCCCTTCAACAAACCTTCAGTTGCCATCACATTTTTTACCCTATTCTTGAATAATATAAAACGGTCCCTACCAACCTCCTCAATTTACATTAGGTTATCTCTGGGAATCCAGGAGCCAAGAAGCGTTTTAGGGCCCAGAAATCTCTTAAAGTCTGCAATTCTCAACATGACACCACTCAGCTGAATGAATGTGTAGCACTTAATACTGAGTAACCCTCACCGGAGCCTCTCAGGTTTGTCATTATAAGGCACACGTTGGAGGCACACAAAAAGCCCATACGTTTACGACCTAGCAGCTAAGCAAGCCGCTCTGGCGTCCATCCTCCTCACTAACCTGACCCTCAAAGTCCCTCCCACCACCCAATTCACGTGGCTGCCAACTAACGCAGCCAAGCTTCAGAGAAACTCAATTAACTCTCCATCAAATCCACCCACCCTCCGCAGCCCACCGGATCTCGTCCTCCTGAAATGCTAGAGGATCCTCTCCCGAGGGATCCACAGAAGTGCCGCTCACAGCAGCCCCTTCCCTACTGGGGGACCAAAGGCCTGGCATCCTACTATAACTCTCAGAGCTTCGGGAGGCGTACTCACTCCGCCCCTTCACTTCCTAGCTTCAGACGCCGGCTTCTTAAACTGCTACACCCTCGAGCAAGCCCCTCCCCAGCAATGGACCTCGTGGGCATTTCACTGCAACCCCCTCCACCTTCAGGCCACGAAGGCGGCCGGTTGTAAGTCTTCCTGCCTGAACTCACAGGAATGTACCGACTACAGATTCCTCCCCACAGGTGTGACCTGGGTCCCCTTTTGCTGGTAGGCCACAAACGCCTCCTTTCCATTCCGGGTCGAGGACGTGGCCTCACTACGATTATCTCCCCACCTCCAAGCAGAGACGTCGTTATAACCTCTGCTCCATTGGGGGAGACAAGAAATCTTCCGGATTCGGGATGTAGGCGTGTTTTCACTGCAGTCCCCGTTAGCTCGCAGGCCGCTGAGCCAGCCAGCTCTGGCCTGCACCCTCTCAGACCACGGGGGCGTCCTCGCTATCGCCTCGTCCCCACCTCGGTATGCAGGCTCATGTTCTCTTGCGTCCTCTTTGCATCCTCTCAGATCTTAGAGGCGTAAGTGGCACCCCACACTCCCTGCAGCCCTGTCCCGACCCTTTGTGTGGGGCACTAGTTGCCGCGGGCTCGAAGGCCTCCGAAGGCCCCGCCCCAGGCCACCAAGGGGCGGCACGAGCCCCGCACAGCCCCGCCCGTTCAGGGACTGCGGGAGTCTTACCGGGGAAAGCTGCGCGGCACCAGAACCCAGACCCCGAATTACCCCCCGCGCGAGTGCCTCCGCCCTGCGGCCGACAGCCCCAGCCCGAACGGCTGCCCGGAGCCCACCGCAGCCACCACCTCCTTCGCCGCTTCACAAAATGGCCGCCGGCCCGCTCAGCGGCTCCGCGTTCCAGAAGGGGGCGGGACGGACTGGTTGACGTCACTAGGCGGCGCAAGCGCGCTGAAGTTTTCAGGCGATCTCCCGGAAGTTGCTGGTGTTTGTGCTAAGAGGGGATGTTCAGTCCCTGGACACTACAGTTTGCGCAAAAGCCCGACCTTGGGCGAATGACGCTGCTGGGTGGGCTGGATGTGAGTGCCCAGCTTGGCCCTTCACTCCAAGACTTTATGCAAATTGCTTCACGTCTTCGAGTTTCCGCGGAAGGACAAATTGTGCCTACTTAGAAGCGATTTGAGGGTTAAATGGACCACAACTTGGTGGCTTATTATATTCTGACAAAACAGCCAAAACCTGATAATTTTTTCCCATTTAAAAGTTTATAAAGGCCAGGCACGGTGGCTTACGCCTGTAATCCCAGCACTTTGGAAGGCCGAGAAGGGCAGATCACGAGGTCAGGAGTTCGAGACCAGACATGGTGAAACCCCGTCTCTACTGGGCATAGTGGTGCACGCCTGTAGTCCCGGCTACTCCGGAGGCTGAGGCAGGAGAATTACTTGAACCCGGGAGGCGGGTTGCAGTGAGCCACGATCACGCCACTGCACCCCAGCCTGGGCGACGGAGCAAGATTCCATCTCAAAAAAAAAAAAAAAAAAAAAAATTCAATCCATTGTAACCCCTCCACAGCTTCACTATAGTATTATTTTATTATAGTAAAAGCTATTCTCAAGCTGCTTTGGACCTAGCCCCCGAACTTCACGCCCCGGCTAATTGAAAGCCACATGTGGTGGCTTAAGCCTGTAGTCCTAGCCACTTGGGAGTTAAAGGCAGGAAGATCCCTAGAGCCTAGGAGTTCCAGGCTGCAGTGAGCTATGATTATTCCAACGCACTTTAGCCCAGGTGACAGGGCAAGACCCTATCTCTTTAAAAAAAAAAAAAAATCAGAGTTGAAATTCTCACAATTCCAACAACCTTTTGGGATTTGTGTGACAGACTGGACTGGTGCTAGCCCAGTATGCCAAAAACAGCAAGTGGGAAAAGCAGGCCACACTGTTAAACCAAACCTATACTTTATGTACACTCTGTGTAGGTATAACATAGTCCATTAAATACAAAACCTGCTAAATGCAATGTGATATCCAGGGTTGGATCCTGGAACAGAAAAAAGGACATTAGAAAAACTGGTGCAAGCTAAATAAAACCTGAAGTTTAGGTTGAGCACAGTGCCTCATGCCTGTAATTGCAGCATTTTGGGAGGCCAAGAGGCAAGAGGATCACTTGAGCCCAGGAGTTCAAGACCAGCCTGGGCAACATAGGCCCAGTCTCTACAAAAAAAATTGAAATAATAATTTTTAAAAATCACATTTCGCTAATACTAATATTCCAGTGTTAACCTCTAAGTTGTGACAAATGTACCATAGTTTTCTTCATTGTTTTTCTTTTGTTGTTTTTTGAGACGGAGTCTTGCTCTGTTGCTCAGGCTGGAGTGCAGTGGTGCCATCTCGGTTCACTGCCACCTCTCCCTCCAGGGTTCAAGCTCTTCTTGTGTCTCAGCCTCCCAAGTAGCTAGGATTACAGACACCCACCACCATGCCCAGCTAAATTTTGCATTTTTAGTAGAGACAGGGTTTTACCATGTTGGTCAGGCTGGTCTCGAACTCCTGACCTCAAGTGATCCCCTCACCTCAGCATCCCAAAGTTCTGGGATTATAGGCATGAGCCACTGCACCCAGCCTGTTGTTGTTTTTTGAGACAGGGTCTCACTGTGTCACTCAGGCTTGAATGCAGTGGTGTGATAACGACTCACCGTAGCCTCAACCTTGCAGGCTGAGGCAATCCTCCCACATCAGCCTCCCAAGTAGCTTGGACTACAGGTGGGCGCCACCATGCTTGAATAGTTTTTGTATTTTTTGTAGAGACAGAGCCCAGGCTGGTCTTGAATTCCTGAGCTCAAGCAATCCGCCAGTCTCGGCCTCCCAAAGTACTGGGATTACAGGTGTAATCCCGCACCCAGCCAAATTAGCATAGTTTTACATAAGACTTTTTAGAGGAAAACTGGCAATAGATCTATAACTCTACTATCCTTGCAACTTTTCAGTAAATCTAAAATTATTCTAAGTAAAAAAGATATTTTTTAAAAAGGAAAACTCGATAATTTCATGTCCTCCTTCCCCTGTCCATCTACATTTACCAAACTTTAGCCCAGTGGTTTTCAAATTTTCCTGTCTTCCTGCTACTGGGAAGTATGAAGAGCAATCAAACTTTTTTGACCATTACCCACAATAACAAATACATTTGCAACCTGCTATACAAATTCAAATATATCATCACAATATAGTCTTAAAATGTGCATAAATACACTCTAGCATATTCTCTCTTTTTAGTACTGGTAACTATCCACCTATGGGTTCAGACCCACAAATGAAAAGCTCTAGTTACAATGGCATTCTCTTGGTTTCTCAAGTATAATACTTTGTGCTTTATCGTGTTTCAGGCCCTTTGCTTTTGCGGTTCCTTCCTCTCATTCCTAGATTAGTGAGCCCTTCATTTTTTTTTTTTTTTTTTTTTGAGACGAGTCTTGCTCTGTTGCCCAGACTGGAGTACAGTGGGGCAATTTCGGCTCACTGCAATCTCTGCTTCCTGGGGTCAAGCCATTCTCTGCTCAGCCTCCTGAGTAGCTGGGATTACAGACATGTGCGTGCCACCACACCCAGCTAATTTTTGTATTTTTAGTAGAGATGGGGTTTCATCATGTTGGTCAAGCTGGTCTTGAACTCCTGACCTCATGATCCACCCACCTCAGCCTCCCAAAGTGCTGGGATTACAGGCGTAAGCCACTGCCACTTGCCACTCTTCATATTTTTAAGCACTACCTCCTTAGAAAAGCTTTCCTCTAACACCCAGCATGGTAGGTTCTCTCTATTATGTTTTCTTACCACTTTATTTCTTTCACAGCACTTATCACAATCTATAACATTGTTTTTGTTTTCAGTTTTGAGTTTTGGTTTTTTGTTTTGAGATTCGCTCTTATTGCCCAGGCTGGAGTGCAATGGCGAAATCTCGGCTCACTATAACCTTCACCTCCCAGGTTCAAGTGATTCTCCTGCCTCAGCCTCCCCAATAGCTGGGATTATATGTATGCACCACCATGCCCAGCTAATTTTGTTTTTTTTTGTTTGTTTGCTTGTTTGTTTTTGAGACCAGTCAGTCTAACCTCAGGTGATCCACCCGCCTCAGCCTCCCAAAGTGCTGGGATTACAGGCCTGAGCCACCATGCCCAGCCTATAACATTGTTTGTTTACTTCTTATTTTCCATCTCTCCACCAAAATTTAAAGCACAGTGACGGTGGGGTCTTCTTTGGTCCTATTAACCAGTGTATCCCTAATACCCAGAACAAGTCTGGCTCCTGGCAGGCATTCAAATAATTGCTAAATGAAGAGATACAAAAGCCCACTTATAAGGTTTCTTAGGCCAACTGAGGGCCCCATGGATGCCATGTTAACCTCTGTGACCTACACACACTCCAGATGAGTTCCTGGAAAATCTAAAGTAACTGGAAGACCATGAAAAGAGAAAGGAATCATCAACTCCTGCAGTGCCTACTTAACTTTAAGACATTCTCTATTGTTCCTTATTCCAGCCCCAATTGAAAGGCCACTGGACTTTGTAACTGACATGGTCAACCTCATGACTCCACACCCTACGACCCCCTCCCAGCTTGCAAACCCCTCCCAGCTTGCAAACCCATGACCCACTCCCAGCTTGCACAAAAATGCCCTAAACGGTAACTTTTAACTGCCAATCCCAAACCTATAAAACCAACTCCTAACCCACTGCCCTTTCTGACACCCTTTTTGACCTCAGCCTGCCTGCACCCAGGTGAATGAACAGCCATGTTGCTCACATAAAGACTGTTTGGGGGGTCTCTTCATTTATGCAAATCAGGTGGAGTGGTGGTCTTGTTCACACTTTTATTTTTTTATTTTATTTTATTTTTAGACAGAGTCTCACTCTGTCGCCAGGCGCCAAGCTGGAGTGCAGTGGCACAATCTTGGCTCATTGTAACCTCTGCCTCCCAGGTTCAAGCAATCCTCCTGCCTCAGCCTCCCAAGTAGCTGGGACTACAGGTGCACACCACCACGCCCAGCTAATTTTTGTATTTTTAGTAGAAATGGGGTTTCACCATGTTGGCCAGGATGGTCTCAATCTCTTGACCTCGTGATCCGCCCGTCTTGGCCTCTCAAAGTGCTGGGATTACAGGCTTGAGCCACTGAGCCTGGCCTTGTTCACACTTCCCAAGTACAACTTCCACTTCTCCCTGAACCACTCATAAAGTCACAGAGTAAACAGAAGGTGAGTTTACTTTTCCAGTCTTCATATTAACAATTTTTAAGGAAATAAATCATTAGGATAATAGGTGGAGTCACAGACATATTTCTAGCTCCATTAGGTCAAAGGAAAGGAAAGAAGAAAGGAGAAAGGAGAAAGGAGACAAACCCTCTAAGAAACTGTCGGTTCAGTCTGCAGTCAATATGAAGAGGTACCCTTTGGAGCCATAGAAAACATTAAAGTGGATTATGCTTGCTGTTAAAGGAACTGGTCCAGCTGAGCAGCAGAAGATGACAACTCAAATGTCCATGTAGAGCATCATGGTCCCTGAGCAAAGAGACTTCTTCTGGTTCCTCTTGCTCTCCTCACCAAGAGCACAGATGTGTACAGCAGCAATGCAATAGTGAATGTCTCTACAGCTTCAGGATGAAAATGTCCACACACTGTAAGACCCAGGAAGAAATGGGAAGTGCTCCAAACCCAGCACTAGCTGAAGCTAGGGAAAGATAGCTTCCTTGTGTTTCTGTCATAGAGGTGGGCTATTGCTGAAGCCCATGTTCTATACCAATCTGGAGCATCCACTGGGCCTAACAAGGTGCCTGGTTGTGCACGGGTTGATGAGGCAGGAGGGGCCAGACCAACACAAAGTCAGAGCTCTATTCTTCTTTTTTTGTTGTTTTTTGAGATGGAGTCTTGTTCTGTCACCCAGGCTGGAGTGCAGTGGCACCACCTTGGCTCACTGCAACCACCGCCTCCCAGGTTCAAGCGGTTCTCCTGCCTCAGCCTCCCGAGTAGCTGAGATTACAGGTGTGCGCCACCACGCCCAGCTAATTTTTGTATTTTTTGTAGACAGGGTTTCACCATGTTGGTCACGCTGGTCTCGAATTGCTGACCTCATGATCTGCCCACCTCTGGCTCCCAGAGTGCTGGGATTATAGGCGTGGGCCACCACACCCAGCCAGGACCCTATTCTTCTAGTGTTGGGTCCACTTGATGCTCTTGAGGTCAATGCCATCCTGAACCATCTCCCAGAGAGGGCTGCCAAAGAGAAGAGGCATTAAATGAGTGAGGGCTTAGATAGGAAGTGGCCAACATTAGCCCCAAGGCCCTGAGCAATGCCTTGCCTCTTTCTGTCCCTGTCTATCCTCTGCCTCTTGCTGGTAGACCCTAACACCGGTGGTGGTTAACATGTCTTTCCCAGCTCCCTGTAAGTCCCTGTTAGCCATCCTGAGAGCTCTCCCCAACTGCCAACAAACAGGAATAACTAGGTACCTCAGGCTCAATTTGCAGTGGGGTCCTGAGCCAATGCACACCAAACATGGTCACATTCTTGAAGCTCTCATTCCACTTGCAAGAGGCTATGGCCACAGTTTCCCTTGGAGTAACCAAGACCCTTGGGACTAGTATAAGCAGCTAGTTTCAGCCTCTCTTCATATGACCTATATAAGCAGCTAGTTTCAGCCCACCACATATTACCCACTTTTCAGCATTTGTTTCTTGGTTTTGTTCTAGTTCCCAGTTAGGGCTTGGAACTAGAACAAAACCAAGAAACAATGCTGAAATCATCTCAGTATGCTGTTCCATTACCCAGTTTTGGCCAGCTCCATCTCCCCAGAGTTGGGCTGTGCTTCTGATATCCCTGGCTCCAATCTAAAAGAATCCCCTGGGGTGGTGGGGAAGCGAAAAAAAGAAAAAAAGAATCCCTTGGATCTTAGACCTGAGCATCCTATCTCACAGAAGAGCTATTGCTGAGAAATCTCTGCTAAGCTCTGATCGATCCCCAAGCAGAAGCTTGGATATCTTGGATAATGTTCCCAGGCCAGATATTACTTCAATGTGCTATGAATATGGGATTTTGCAGTTTAGATTTCACCAGGTAATTTTACCAAATTTCATTCTATTCTTTTTTTTTTCTTTTTTCGAGCCCCCCCCCTTTTGTTCTTAATTTCATTCTATTCTTGACTTGTCTCCTTTACACTAAACATTCCCAGAATGACTTTCTATTTATGAGATTTTCCATGGCCCTTAAATTCAGCCATCTCCTTCCTGTCCTTCCTCTTTAGGGAAGGCCACTTATTATTATAGACTCTGAGCGCTAACTCTGAGGCTGCATTCACTTTGTAAAGGGTTGGAAGGAACAGGGTGCAGATGCTAAAGCCACAGAGATAGGAAATAAAAGGCTTTGCTGGCCATGTGGTCTGTAAAAATGACTTTTGAATGTACCACAGTATACCAGAAAGCTAGGCCAAAGGAAAAATCGTACAGTTGAGCAAGCTATAGACGCTTAAGCAATACAGCTAGACCCTACAAAGAAAAATTCAGAGCACAGGAAGGCTTGGGAGAGCTCATAAAGGGAAGGAGGGTATATACCTGAAATTCCTCTCTCTACCAACTGGACCAAGAGAATCCTGAAAGCCAAGGTTAACCAAGACAGAGCCAGGCTCTGAAAAAATCCGGAGGACTCAAGGTTCCCAGGAGGAAGATGAGCTCTGTGGCTACTAGGGAAGCCCTGGTGCCAGCTGACTGGCCAAGAATCTCATTACCTTTATAAACACCTTTACAAAGAAAACTCTGAGTAGTGGTTCTTTTTTTTTAAATAAAGATGGGGTTTCACCATGTTGCCTAGGCTGGTCTTGAACTCCTGGGCTCAAGCAATCTGCCCAGGCTGTTCTTGAACAACTGGGCTCAAGCAATTTGCCTGCCTCTCAGCCTCTTTCCAAAGTGCTGGGATTGCAGACATGAGCCACCACACCCAGCCTGAGTATTGGTTCAAAACCTTTTGAAAATCCAATACAATTATGCACTTCCTTCCAAGGAAAATACACAACTGTACAATACTTAGCATACAATTTCAGAGCTGTCATATACCTCCTGAATCTAGCCATAGGACTCAAATTATGAATCCCTATCTTTTTTTTTTCTTGAGATGGAGTCTCGCTCTGTCACCAAGACTGGAGTGAAATGGCATGATCTTGGCTCACTGCAGCCTCCGCCTCCAGAGTTCAAGCAATTCTCCTGCCTTAGCCTCCTGAGTAGCTGGGGTTACAGACATGTGCCACCACGCCTGGCTAATTTTTATATTTTTAGTAGAGACGGGGTTTCACCATGTTGGCTAGGCTGGTCTTGAACTCCTGACCTCAAGTAATCCGTCCACCTTGGCCTCCCAAAGTGCTGGGATTATAGGCGTGAATCACCGCTCCCGGCCATGAATCCCTATCTTAAAGAGAGTTTTCCTATACTTAGCCTATAAACCACTAATTATGTATTGATAGTGCTACAATGACAACTATTAATACTATCAATAAAATAATGAGGGGCTGGGCACAGTGGCTCATGCCTGTAATCCCAGCACTTTGGGAGGCCAAGGCAAGAGGATGGCTTGATCCCAGGAGTTCAAGACCAGCCTGGACAACACAGTGAGACCCCCATCTCTACAAAAAATATATTTTTAAAATTAGTTAGGCGTGGAGGCACACAACTGTAGTCCTAGCTATTTGGGAGTTTGAGGCAGGAGGATAACTTGAGCCCAAGAGTCCAAGGTTACACTGAGCTATGATTGTGCTACTTGCACTCCAGCCTGGGTGACAGAATGAGACACTGTCTCTCAAGATAATAATAATCTGGGCAGGCACAGTGGCTCATGCCTATAATCCCAGCACTTTGGGAGACCGAGGCAGGTGGATCACCTGAGGTCAGGAGTTCAAGACCAGCCTGACCAACATGGAGAAACCCCGTCTCTACTAAAAAATACAAAATTAGCCAAGTGTGCTGGTGCATGCCTGTAACCCCTAGCTTGAACCTCGAGTGCAGAGGTTGCGGTGAGCCAAGATCGTGCCACTGCACTCCAACCTGGGCAACAAGAGTGAAACTCTCTCAAAAAAAAAAAATAATAATAATCACACTGAAAAATTCTACCTGGGTCAGGTGCGGTGGCTTGTGCTGGTAATCCCAGCACTTTGGGAGGCCAAGGCAGGAGGACTGCTTGAGCCCAGGAGTTTGAGACCAGCCTGGGCAACATAGCAAAACTCCATCTCTACAAAAAATACAAAAATTAGCCAGGCATGGTGGCACACACCTATAGTCCCAGCTACTTGGGAGGCTGAGGTGGGAGGATTACTTGAGCTTGGGAGGCACAAGTTGCTGTGAGGTGTGATTGCACCACTGTATGCCAGCCTGGATGACAGAGCAAGGACTTGTCACCAAAAAAAAAACTACTACCTGCATTACCTGCATTCATCTTGTTCCATAGTTTTTAAAAACACTTTCTCATTGTGAAGACAAGTAGTCAAGAAGATCCACTTTCTTGCTTAGTGGAATCTCTAAATCCTAAAATCCAAGTACTCTTGAACTTTGGTCTTGGCAGTGTAAACGCATAGCCTAAGGACAAGAGGGGAGACAGCACTAGTGTTTCTTCCAAAGAGTCTCTGATACAGTATGTTTACCTCATTTCTCGAAGACGCTTCACATGCTGAATGCACTTCTCCACTGTGTAGTCCACTTCCTCCTCTGTAGTGAAGCGGCCAATTCCAAACCTGAAAAAAGGCACAGGAGAATGGCTCCCTGTCAGAGCTCTAGCACTGGGAAAACTCATTCCGCAAATACTCACTGAGGATCTACAACACAAGAGACATGAAGAGAAGAACATGGTCCTTCCCTTTTAGGGCAGAGTTTCTCAGAGCATGGTATACAGATCATCTGGGCATGGTGGCTCACACCTGTAATTCCAGCACTTTGGGAGGCTGAGGTGGACGGATTACTTGAGGTCAGGAGTTCAAGACCAGCCTAGCCAACATGGTGAAACCCCATCTCTACTAATAACACAAAAATTAGCTGGGTGTGGTGGCACATGTCTGTAAACCCAGCTACTCAGGAGGCTGAGGCAGGAGAATTGCTTGAACCTGCAAGGCAGAGGTTGCAATGAGCCGAGATCATGACACTGCACTCCAGCCTGGGCAACAGTCTCAAAACATGGTCTGCAGACCACCCACATTAAAATCACCTGCGATGTTGAGATGTTTCCTACTCCTCCTCCAAACCTAGTAAATCAGAATATCTGAATGTGGGGCTCAGATATCATCATATTTCACAAACTTCTCAGGTGATAATGAAGTCTGAGAACCACTGCTCTAGAAACTTTCACAAGGTTATTAGAAGAGATAAGAAGAACTAAATTGAGAAAAACGTCACGATTTGAAAAAATAAAAAAACTGTAATAAGATACGAAAAATATAAGAGGATTCCTTCATAAGTGTTGCAGCTGAACTCACTGACCTGATAGAAGAATGTGCTAAATCCTCATCAGTGCCAATTGCTCTAAGGACATAAGAGGGCTCCAGGGATGCAGAGGTGCAGGCACTGAGGAGAGAGACACAAGCCTTGTTCAGTTCATCATCAACATCTACTTTTAGTCACAAACCCTCAGTCTTGTATTCATCCCCCAGGGCCTTGGAGTCACACCATGGAGACAAAAGAAACATTCTAATCTGGCAAAGCAAAAGGACCTGATGCTGCCCTGCACATCCTAGGATGTGTTAACCTAGCTCCTCTGGCCCCTATGGTGGATGACTTCCTTGAGCAAGGATGCTGGCAAAGAATAACAGAGCATGATACCACATGAGCTGGGTTTGACAAGAAGAGGAAGCATAGGACCATGTGCTCACTTCCCCAGGACACAATACACCATCGGCACCAGCCTGAAGGGCAGCTAAACCCTTGCTGGCCTTTGTAGCATCTTCAATTCTGGAGGCCTATAACAGAACTGCTAGTATAACCCCAGGACGGATACATATATCCCCTGGGACCATAAAAGGCACAAAATTCTGGCTGGGCATTGTGGCTCACGCCTGAAATCTCAGCACTTTGGGAAGCCGAGCTGGACGGATCACAAAGTCAGGAGTTTGAGACCAGCCTGGCCAACATGGTGAAACCCGTCTCTACTAAAAATATAAAAATTAGCTGGGCATGGTGGCAAGCACCTGTAATCCTAGCTACTTGGGAGGCTGAGCCTGGAGAATTGCTTGAACCCGGGAGGCGGAGACTGCAGTCAGCCAAGACTGCGCCATTGCACTCCAAGACTGGGCAACAGAGTCAGACTCTGTCACCAAAAAAAAAAGAAAAGGCACAAAATTCTACCCCAGGAAACATTCCTAGGGTGGTAAACTTCAGCCTGTACCCAGCTACCCAGCCAACCAAATAAAAAAGAGGCCCTTCCAAAATGACCTTTACCCTTAAGAGCTCTTGTGCCTGTCATCTCCACACTGGGAAGCTTAACAGGCTGTATGACACTTCTAAGTGGCCCTGGTGCAGGCCCTGTCTATGCTGTCCAGCTCACCTCCCTGAGGATAAGGCAACATCCTTCAGTGCCATCAGCAGACTCTCCCCTTCCACATATGCAAAGGAGAGGTTGATACAGCCTGGAGGAAAGAAATACTATGAGAAAGGTCTCAGAATTTCAGCCTCTACCAGAATGAGAATAGAAAGGGCAAGTCCATACCAGGATAATGGTGCTCAGGGTCCCCATTCATCACCACGTCTGGAAGGCTCTTCATTATATTCTGTATCAGCCGCTCTGCTAACTTTGAGATCCGCTTGTGGTCATACTAAGGAACAGGCAAAGAAGGATTAAGCAGTAACCATCAATCAGCTTAGAAACACATAGTTTAAGAAGCCCTTCTCCTATAAAGTCACTTCACTTCCTAGAAGTGACTATGTGTCAGCTCCACCTATCATCTTATGTTACTCATGGAGACCACCGTATCTCCAGTACTGAGCATAGTGCCTGGAATGCTTGATAACTGGACACAGGTTCATTTATTAATCCAGAAATAAATGAGCTGATAACTACTAAAAGGGCATGGGTTTTGGAGCCCATAATGCCTCCCTCAGAACTCAGAACAAGGTACCAGCAGCAGCACCAGGACAAGGAAGAGTTTTCTGTTTTTCTTTTTTCTTTTTTTTGAGACAGAGTCTCGCTCTGTCACCCAGGCTGGAGTGCAGTGGCACAATCTCTGCTCACTGCAACCTCCACCTCCCCGGTTCAAGCAGTTCTCCTGCCTCAGCCTCCTGAGTAGCTGCGATTACAGGGATGCACCCCCATGCCTGGCTAATTTTTGTATTTTTAGTAAAGACGGGGTTTCACCATGTTGGTCAGGCTGGTCTAGAACTCCTGACCTTATGATCCACCCACCTCGGCTTCCCAAAGTGCTGGGATTACAGGCATGAGTTACCTCGCCCAGCCAAGGAAGCGTTTTCTTAAGCTCTCTCTCTCAGCAGAGATCTGCCTCAGTCATGCTGAGAAGCCTCTAAATAGCAGACCCAGCACAGGGGAAAAAGTTGTGGGAGGGAAGTGCTCTTCCCATACCTCCATCTCTTGTTGTGCCACCTCACACGCAGCCCCCAGCCCCACCACTAAGGGTGTGGGCACTGTCCCAGACCGCATACCCCGCTCCTGCCCCCCTCCACTCTGCAGGGCCTCCACACGCACACGGGGCCGGCGACGGATGTAGATGGCACCAACCCCTGGGAAACAAAGTTTGTTACAAAAAAGAGAAAGAGAGAAACATAGTTAAAACAAAATATCAGTTTCCAAAGGGATCAAAATATTATTTCAACTTTTCTGTAAGCGTGACATTTTTCTAATTAAAAAATTTTAAGGAAAAGAAGAAATAGTAGTAAAAGCATATTTAGTAAAATGATTTAACACCTGGAATATAAATGCCAGAAGAAGTAATGATCAAAATAGTTTAAAGTAGCTCCCTATGCTAGATGAAATGCCATCATACATACAGTATTATTCATAATAGCAAAAAGATTGGAAACAACTTAGATGTTCATCATCAGGGTAATGGTCAAATAGATTATGGCATGTACATACAATAAAATATCAAGAAGGTGTGTAAAAGAATGAGGGGGCCGGGTATGGTGGCTCACACCTGTAATCCCCACACTTTGGGAGGCCAAGGCGGGCGGATCACCTCAGGTCAGGAGTTTGAAACCAGCCTGGCCAACATGGTGAAACCATGTCTTTACTAAATATACAAAGATTAGCCAGGCATGGTAGTGAGCGCCTGTAGTCCCAGCTACTTGGGAGGCTGAGACAGGAAATGAACCCAGGATGTGGAGGTTGCAGTTAGCTGAGATAATGCCATGGCACTCCAGCCTGTCCCAGGGTGACACAGCAAGACTTCGTCTCAGAAAGAAAAAAAAAAAAAAAAAGAAGCTTCTTCTGAACTGACACCATAAAATCTCCAAGATACCAAGATACATTGTTAGAAAAGTGGTAAAATCCAAATAAAGTCTGTACTTTAGTTTTTTTAAAAATATGTATTATTGGGTGAAAAAAGCAAGATCAAAACAATGAGTACAGTATGCTATCATTTGAATAAAAAAAGAAAGGTTGAAGGGAAGTATATGTTTGTAAACAAATAGGATAATTGTAGAAAAACCCAAGAAATTACCTCCCCATACCCAGAGTAAATCAGAAAAAAGAACAGAAAAGAAAAGAAATTACCTCCCCAGAAGGGAACTGCATAGCTGGAGGACAGGGGTGAGACGTAGACTTTTGTCTGTGCACTTTTTTGTAGCTTTTGAATTTTGAACTATATGAATATTACTTTTTTGAAATAAAATTAAAACTAAAATAAAAAAAAAATTGGGCAGGGCGTGGTGGCTCACACCTGTAATCCCAGCACTTTGGGAGTCCGAGTCGGGCTAATCACCTGAGGTCAGGAGTTTGAGACCAGCCTGACCAACATGGAGAAACCCCACCTCTATTAAAAATGCAAAATTAACTGGGTGTGGTGGTGTATGCCTGTAATCTCAGCTACTCTGAGGCAGGAGAATCACTTGAACCTGGGAGGCGGAGGTTGCTGTGAGCCAAGATCATGCCATTGCACTCCAGCCTGGGTAACAAGAGTGAAACTCGGTCTCAAAAAAAAAAAAAAACTAAAAAACAAAAAACTGGTGGGTTGTGGTGGCTCACGACTATTATCTTAGGACTTTGGGAGGCCAAGAATCACTTAAGATCAGAAGTTTAAGACCGGCCTAAGAAACATAGTGAGATCCCATGTCTACAAATTAAAAATTAGCTGGGCAAGGTGGGATGTACTTATAGTCCCAGTGACTGGAGGCTGAGGTAGGAAGATCACTTGAGCCTAGGAGGTAAGGCTGAAGTGAGCTGTGATCGTACCATTCACTGCATTCCTGGTTGGGCAACAGAGTGAAACCTTCACTCAAAAAACAAAAAACTTAAAAATGTGTATAACCTGTGACTAAACAAGCCTACTTATGGAAAATTTGTACCAAAATATGAGCATGAGCATGCAAAGTTATTCACTAAGTAATCAGGGCTTCTGAATAGAATGGGCATATGACAGTTCTCCCACACAGAAAAACTGTTCATGCCGAGAATAGAGGTACTATAAAAATTAAGGCAGTGGTTTCCAAATTTATCATGAAGGACACCAGATTTTAAATTAAAAGCTGGGTGCAGTGGGTCATGCCTGTAATCCCAGCGCTTTGGGAGACTTAGGCGGGAAGGTTGCTTGAGATCAGGAGTTCAAGCCTGAGCAACATAGTGTGACCTCCATCTCTACAAAATCTATTTTAAAAATCAGTCAGGCATGGTGGTGCACACCTGTAGTGCTAGTTACTGGTGAGGCTGGGGTAGGAGGGTTGCTTAAGCCCAGGAGATTGAGGAGCAGCAAGCTAAGATAGCACCACTACGCTCCAGCCTGAGCAACAAAGTGAGACCTTGTCTCTAAAAAATAAATGAATAGGCAGGGTGCAGTGGCTCACGCCTATAATCTCAGCACTTTGGGAGGCTAAGGTGGCTGGAACACGAGGTCAGGAGTTCAAGACCAGCCTAGCCAAGTTGGTGAAACCCCGCTTCTACTAAAAGTACAAATTTAGCCGGGTATGGTGTAATCCCAGCTACTCAGGAGGCTGAGGCAGAGAATTGCTTGAACCCACAAGGCGGAGGTTGCAGTGAGCTGAGATCATGCCACTGCATTCCAGCCTGGGCGACAGAGTAAGACTCCGTCTCAAAATAAATAAATAAATAAAATGAATAAAATAATATATTAAACTGTATTTATTAAGAATTATTTCAGGTCGGGCACGGTGGCTCATGCCTGTAATCCAAGCACTTTGGAGGCCAAGGCGGGCGGATCACCTGAGGTCGGGAGTTCAAGACCAGCCTGACCAACATAGTGAAACACCATCTTTAAAAAAAAAAAAAAAAAGTAAAATAAATAAAAATTAAATAAAAATTTAAAAAAAGAATTATTTCAGCCTGACAAGGTGGCTCAGAACTTTGGGAGGCTAAGGTGGGTGGATCACAAGGTGAGGAGATCCAGACCATCCTGGCTAACACGGTGAAACCTCGTCGCTACTGAAAATATAAAAAAATTAGCCAGTCGTGGTGGCGAGTACCTGTAGTACCAGCTACTCAGGAGGCTGAACCAGGAGAATTGCTTGAACCTGGGAGGCAGAGGTTGCAGTGAGCCGAGATTACACCACTGCACTCCAGCCTGGGCAACAGAGTGAGACTCCGTCTCAAAATAAATAAATAAATAAATAAAATAAATGAATAAAATAATGTTCTGGTTAACACAGTGAAACCCCGTCTCTACTAAAAATACAAAAAATTAGCTGGGCATGGTGGCGAACACCTGTAGTCCCAGCTACTCGGGAGGCTGAGGCAGGAGAATCGCTTGAACCTGGGAGGCAGAGGTTGCAGTGAGCCAAGATCATGCCACTGTACTCCAGCCTGGGAGACAGAGTGAGACTCTGTCTCAAAAAAAATAATTATTTCATTTCTCCATTTTACTATCTGAGTCCATACAGTTCCCAAATTCAAACAGCAAGTGCTCAAATACCATATCTGGGCAGTGAAGAATATCACATTATCTAAATCTATTTAGATCCTGAATTTGGAAAGCAGGAGGCTGGATAATGAGGGATACCTGTACACATGTAAGTGCTGATCAGAGCTTCTGATCAATGAGTTCATTGGTTTTTTGTTTTGTTTTTTAATTTGTGTGAATACATAGTAGGTGTATATATTTATGGAGTACATGAGATGTTTTAATATAGGCATGTAATGTGAATTAAGCACATTAGGAAGAACAGGGGTATCCCTGGTAGAATTTGGAGGAGCAGGCTAGAAAAAAAAAAAAAGAAGAAAGAAAGAAAAAAAAAAAGAACAGGGGTATCCAACCTGAGGTCATTGGTTTTATCAAAAAGATATATCTACAATAAAAGCCAATAAAAACAACACTTTAGTAAAAGATAGAATGCTTATTGGGGTTTTGAAATAACAGCTCACGAAAAACACTCTTTACAATCTCTGGGAACCCTTAGAAGAAACCATCTTCCATACTTCAAGAGCTATTACACCTTCTTCCACAAGGTATACACCCAGATAACACACCCTGCAGACACAAAAAGGGTGCCAGCACAGACATCAACCCAAAAAAAGCCCTCATGTGAGAAAAAGGAGCTATTTTTTTATGGTTACCTCCACAAAACAGAGGATAACAGTCTATCCCCGAGGGCTCAGGGAAAGAGACATAACTCAAGCTTGAACACATTCCAGTAGGACCATAGGGAACAAACAGGTATCCTTGAGAGAATATTAGGATAACAGACTACAAAGTCTTCTAAGAATAAACACAAAGGGATGTGAAATCCCATGCAATCTTCCCCTAAGTTATAGCAAGACGCTCAGCATGAAGGACTCACATAGTTGCTCTGCACATCATAGCAGGGCAAACAAGATAGCTGGGCCCAACTAGATAAATTTGATTTCATAAAACCCCTTTTTCCTCAATCAAATTAAGATCTACATGCTTGAGCCGGGTGCAGTGGCTCATGCCTGTGATCCCAGCACTTTGGGAGGCTGAGGCAGGCGGATCACGAGGTCAGCAGTTTGAGACATTCTGGCCAACGTGGTGAAACCCTGTCTCTACTAAATATACAAAAATTAGCCAGGCATAGTGGCAGGTGCCTGTAATTCCATCTACTTGGGAGGCTGAGGCAGGAGAATCACTGGAACCCAGGAGGCGGAGTTTGCAGTGAGCAGAGATGGCGTCACTGCACTACAGCCTGGGGAACAAGAGCAAGACTCCATAAGGATTTGTTAAAGAGAGCAAGAAAGAATGGCCTGCTGTCGCCTGGACACAGTGGCTCATGCCTGTAATCCCAACACTTTGGGAAGCCAAGGTGGGCGGATCACGAGGTCAACAGATCAAGACCATCCTGGCCAACATGGTGAAACCCCATCTCTGCTAAAAATACAAAAATTTGCAGGGCATGGTGGCACACGCATGCAGTCCCAGTTACTTGGGAGGCTGAGGCAGAATAATCACTTGAACCCAGGAGCGGAGGTTGCAGTGAGCACAGATTGCGCCACTGCACTCCAACCTGGTGACAGAGTGAGACTCGGTCTCAAAAAAAAAAAAAGAATGGCCTGCCGTATAGTAACTACCAAGGTCTACAAACCAGCAAATGTTTCTGGCTATTGCTAAATGATGCTTGCATTCTACAAGGGACTCTGAATGTACAACTTCCTCTGAGACCAACAGTAGTCCCAAATGACTCTGACAAACATCTATCAAATGTCTTGCTGAAAAGTACAGAAAAGAGGAACTCTAGAAGGGGCTGGTACCTTTGGGACCATAGATTTTGTGACCACTGATGCTCATGAGATCAATTTTCATGTCGTTGACATCAAGTGGGATTTTTCCAACAGCCTGGGCTGCATCAGTATGGAAATATACCTTTCTGGAACTGCAAATCTGCCCTGAGGAAACAACAGAGGGGAAGACTCACAGCACAGTGTTGGGAAGTCATGTATCAGTATCCCGCAATGCACTGTGAATTATCTCCACCAGTAGTAAATGACATCTGTCAATATTAAACTCCTCCCCTCCCTCCACCTAACCCCTTATACTTCTTCTTTTCCCTACCTCCTCTCCCTTCTCCCTTCCTCCCTCTCTCGGTCTCCCCAGCTTCCCTTCTTCAGAATGAAAAAGATGAAGGGCAAAGCAGCAGGTCAAAATACTCCTGATATTATCATGCATACTATTCTTAAAATTTACCACCTCATTTACCCCAGCCTTTCAAAATGTCAGATTTTCTTCCAGATCCCTTTTGATTTAAAACAAACAAAAAACTAACAGATCTTTGTGCTAACGTGCCTAAGGAGATTACAGGGTGAGCTCTATGTGGGAATAATAAAGAGATGTTCTAAAAGGAAAAAGGGTAAAAGGCTTTTTTGTTTTATGGTTGGTTTTGGCAGCAACTGCAATAAAATGAAAAATCATAAAAGATACTAGACCTGGTTGGGCACAGTGGCTCATGCCTGTAATCTCGGCACTTTAGGAGGCCAAGGCAGGCGGATCATCTGAGGTTAGGAGTTTGAGACCAGCCTGGCCAACATGGTAAAACCCTGTTTCTACTAAAAATACAAAAATTAGCTAGGCATGGCAGTGCACACCTGTAGTCTCAGAGGATTGTTTGAACCCAGGAGGCAGGCGTTGCAGTGAGCTATGATCATGCCACTGTACTCCAGCCTGGGTGACAGAGTGACACTGTGTCTCAATTTAAAAATAAAAGGTACTAGACCTTAATTCAAATACTGGCTATGCCACTTACAATGTCCTTGAATAAAGTACTTAGGCTCTCTTTCCCTTGATTTCCTAACTTCACTCCATAGAGTATTACAGCAATCAGTCTATTCCCTCACACAGACCACCATGGTGGGCAGCGATCAGGGTTAACCCATGATACTCACCTATTTCTGCAATAGGCTGCTTCACTCCAATCTCATTGTTCACAGTCATGACTGAGACCAGACTAGTATCTGGCTGGATAGCAGCCTCTAGTTCCTAAGGATATGCAGGAGTAAGGTGAATAGATAGTGCAAACAAAGTCCTCCTAAATCAGAATACAGGCAAGCTTAGTGGCGAAAAGGAGCCTTATGCTACATAGCTATCTGAATAGTTAACTAAAAACAGTGACAACATAGAATGTTGGTGAGGATGCATAGACTGTGAATGATTTATACATTGTTGGTGGGAATGTAAATGTCACGGCCACTTTAGAAAAGAGTTTGACAGTTTCTGTTTCTCATCAAACTAAACATGAAATTACCATACAACCCAGTAACTGCACATTTGAGCATTTATCCCAGAGAAATAAAAATTAAATTCACAAAACATCTTACACAAATGTTCACAGTAACTTTATTCATAATAGCCAAAACCAAGAAACTACTCAGATGTCCTTCAACAGATGATTTTGGTATATCCATTAACATGGACTACTACTTATCAATCAAAAGGCACTAACTACTGGCACATGCAGCAATGAATGAATTCCCAGACTTATGATTAGTGAAAAAAGCCAATCAAGGCCAGGCGCGGTGGCTCACGCCTGTAATCCCAGCACTTTGGGAAGCTGAGGTGGGTGGATCACCTGAGGTCAGAAGTTTAAGACCAGCCTGGCTAACATGAGAAACCCTGTCTCTACTAAAAATACAAAAATTAGCTGGGCATGGTGGCACATGCCGATAGTCCCAGCTACCTGGGAGCCTGAGGCAGGAGAAACGCTTGAACCCGGGAGGTGGAGGTTGCAGTGAGCTGAGATTGCACCAATGCAATCCAGCCTAGGCAACAGAGCAAGACTCCACCTCAAAAAAAAAGAAAAAGAAAAAGAAGGGTGGATGTGGTGGCTCATGCCTGTAATCCCAGCATTTTGGGAGGCCCAGATTGGAGGATCACCTGAGGTCAGGAGTTCAAGACCAGCCTGGCCAGCATGGTGAAACCCCGCTCTACTAAAAGTGCAAAAATTAGCTGGGCATGGTGGCACATACCTGTAATCCCAGCTACTTGGGGATGATTGCTTGAACCTGGGAGGCAGAGGTTGCAGTGAGCTGAGATCACGCCACTGCACTCCAGCCTGGGTGATAGAGTGATATTCCATCTCAAAAAAAAAAACAGAAAAAGAAAAAAGCCAATCCTACAAGGTTACATACTGTATGATTCCATTTACATGACAGTATGAATGACAAAATGAAAGAAATTGCCAGGTGTGGTGACTCACCCCTGTAATCTCAGCTCTTTGGGAGGCCAAGGTGGGCAGATCATGAGGTCCAAAGTTTGAGACCAGCCTGGCCAACATGGTGAAACCCTTTCTCTACTAAAAATATAAAAATTGGCCAGGCACAGTGGCTCATGCCTATAATCCCAGCACTTTGGGAGGCCAAGGTGGGCAGATCATGAGGTCAAAAGTTTCAGACCAGCCGGCCAATATGATGAAACTCTGTCTCTACTAAATATACAAAATAAGCCAGGTGTATTGGTGCATGCCTATAATCCCAGCCACTTGGGAGGCTAACACAGGAGAATCGCTTGAACCCAGGGGGCAGAGGTTGCAGGGAGCAGAGATCGCACCATTGTACTCCAGCCTAGGCAACAAGAGCGAAACTCCATCTAAAAAAAAAAAACCCACAAATGACAAAAGAAAAAATACATAGCTTTCTTTTTTGAAGTGATGAAAATGTCCTGGAATATGACAGTGATGATTGTTGCAAACTCTGTGAATACATTAAAAAACAGTGAATTGTACAATTTCAAAAGATGAATTTTGTGGTAAGTGAATTATTATTTTTTCCATTATACTGGAAGTTAAATGGTAGATGAATTACATCACAAATTTCTAAGGGCTTAAAAAAAGCACCAAGTAAATAAATCTGAATGTCATGCAAAATGAAGTTATGCTTCATGCCAAAGGAAATGAGAAATCTCTCAAGATTTCTGAGTAAAGTGAGAAAAAGTCAAATGAGTACTTTGGAAATAAAGTCTGATGAGGATGTGCAGAACACGCTGGAAGGCTGTAGCTAAAAGGCTAGTTCAGGCAACAGAGATTAAAGTCCAGAGGTAGCTAAGATGCAGGATACAATCCAGCCAAAGAAATAAGAGGAGGCCGAGCAAGGTGGCTCACATCTGTAATCGCAGTGCTTTGGGAGGCCAAGGTAGGAGGATCGCTTGAGTCCAGGAGTTCACTACCAGCCTGGAGAACATAATGAGATGCTGCCTCTATTAAAAATGCTTAAAAATTTAGCCAGGCTAGGTACAGTGGCTCATGCCTGTAATCCCAGCACTTTGGGGGGCCAAGGCGGGTGAATCACTTGAGGTCAAGAGTTTGAGACCAGCCAGGCCAAAACGATAAAACCCCTTCTCTACTAAAAATACAAAAAAATTAGCTGGGTGTGGTAGCATATGCCTGTAGTCCTAGCTATTTGGGAGGCTAAGGTGGGAGGATGGTTTGAACCCAGGAGGCAGAGGTTTCAGTGAGCTGAGATTTTGCCACTGCATTCCAGCTTGGGTGACAGAGCAATACTCCATCTTAATTCAAAAAAACAAAACTAAAAGAAAAATTTAGCCAGGTGAGGTGAGCCCAGGAGTCTGAGGCTGCAGTGAGCTACGATCATACCACTGCACTCTAGCCTAGATAACACAAGAAGACCCTGTCTCCAAAAAAAAGAAGGAAAAGAAAAGGAGACAGAGAGAAAGGGAGAAAGAGTAAGGGAGGGAGGGAGAAAGGAAAGAAGGGAGGAAAAGAAGGAGGGAGGAAGGAAGGGAGGGAGGGAGGGAGGAAGGGAGGGCAGGAGTCAGAGAGGGGAAAGTATAATTCCAGTGACATTATAAGAAAATGGCCATAGGTATGAGTGTGACTGATTGATGACTGAATGTGAAAAAGATGAAAAAGGGAGGAAATAATGAATGATAACAATTTAGAGTTTAGATTGAGGGGGTCCAACTACAAACAGCATGTTAGGATTTGTCTAGGGATGCTGATATGCAAAATCTGGTGGACAAGATTCAAGAAAATGATACCACTTCTTTAGCAGGATGAGAAGCATCAGTGCAGGGAAGGAGGCCAGAGCTTTGCCATGGTGAATGTGAGTCCCTGGCATCCTGCACATGTGGCCAGTGGCTCTCATACAAACCAGAAAACACTAACAATGGTAAGAAACATGTCTTCCAGGCCGGGCACAGTGGCTCACGCCTGTAATCCCAGCACTTTGGGAGGCCAAGATAGGCAGATCATCTGAGATCAGAAGTTCAAGACCAGCCTGACCAACATGGTGAAACCCCGTCTCTACTAAAAATACAAAAATTAGCTGGGCCTGGTAGCATGCACCTATAATCCCAGCTACTTGGGGGACTGAGGCAGGAGAATCGCTAGAACCCAGGAGGCGGAGGTTGCAGTGAGCCTAGATCATGCCACTGCATTCCAGCCTGGGTGACAAGAATGAAACTCTGTCTCAAAAAAAAAAAAAAGGAAAGAAGTCCTCCAGAGGTTGCAGTAAGCTGAGATCAGAACACTGCACTCTAGCCTGGGCAAGAGAGCAAGACTCCATCTCAAAAAAAAAAGAAAAAAAGAAAAAAAAAAAAAGAAAAACAAGTCCTCCAGAGAAAAGGACAGTATACACTCAAGGGGAACATGATCTCTTTCTATGCCAAGCCTATTTCTCTAAACCCCACCCTAAATGTTAGATCTAGTCCTTCAAGCTCTAGTTAGAGCCCAAGAGAGAAATTTACAAGCCGAAGCCAGGCTCCTCCATTATTGCTCCTCATGCCAATAGCCACTCCTACCTTCAGGTCAATGATCCCACTCTTCTGCACTGGGAGGTAGGTGACCTGAAAGCCCTCAGCTTCCAGTGAACGGCAGGAGTCCAAGACACATTTGTGTTCTGTCTGGGTGGTGATCAAGTGCTTTTTCCGTGACCTGTAGAACCGGGCCACCCCCTTGAAATTGGTGGTGGTAGATGGAAGGAGAACATAATCAGAGAGACAGCAATGACTTTGATCTCATTTGTAAAGAAAAAGTGGGCAAGAACAGTATGCTCCAACACCAGTTCTCTGATACCAACTGAGTATCATGTAACTCAATTCTGAGGCTAACTCCCCAGACTTAGTGAAAACCCCATGGGTTAAGGGCTCAATTGCACAGGACTGCCCCTAGTTCAGATGCCAGACGTAAGTCCCAGGTCTCTTGAGCTACCCATACTCTGCCCAGTCAACTACAAATTCAGGGCTTCCTGAATACCCCTCAAGTTCAATAATTCATTAGAATAACTAATACTTGTACAAACCCATAGAATGTACAACACCAGTGAATCTTTATTTAAGCTATGAACTTTGGGTGATAATGATATATCAATATCGGTTCATCAACTGGAACAAATGTATCACTTGATGGAGGATGCTAATAATGGCAGAAGGCTGTGCATGCCTGGGGGCAGGGCATATATGGGAAATTTCTGTACCTTCCTTTCAATTTTGCTGTGAACCTAAAACTGCTATAAAAAATAAAGTCTATTGAAATAATAATAGTATACAGATTAATGTAGGTATTTAAAAATCTGGAGAAATATACAGCAAATTAACAGTGATTATGTTTTTAGAGAGTTCGACTCCATATTACTGGAAGATTTATGTTTCATCCACTGAACCAGTATTTAGCACCTACAATATACGAAGTGATTTTCTAAAAAAAAACCAAAACAAAACAAAAACTAAAACGAAGTCTTGCTCTGTAGCGAGGCTGGAGTGAAGTGGCACTATCTTGGCTCACTGCAACAACCTCCATCTCTGGGGTTCAAGCAATTTTCCTGCGTCAGCCTCCTGAGTAGCTGAGACTACAGGCGCCCGCCACCATGCCCTGCTAATTTTTGTATTTTTAGTAGAGACGGTGTATCACCACATTGGCCAGGCTGGTCTCGAACTCCTGACCTTGTGACCCGCCTGCCTCGGCCTCCTAAAGTGCTGGGATTACAGGTGTGAGCCACTGTGCCTGGCCACCAAGTGATTTTCTTTTTTTTTTTTTTTTTTTGAGACGGAGTTTCGCTCTTGTTACCCAGGCTGGAGTGCAATGGCGTGATCTCGGCTCACCGCAACCTCTGCTTCCTGAGTTCAAGCAATTCTCCTGCCTCAGCCTCTGGAGTAGCTGGGACTACAGGCGTGCCCCACCATGCCCAGCTGATTTTTGTATTTTTAGTAGAGATGGGGTTTCACCAAGTTGACCAGGATGGTCTCGATCTCCTGACCTCATGATCCACCCGCCTCAGCCTCCCAAAGTTCTGGGATTACAGGCGTGAGCCACCGCGCCCAGCCCACCAAGTGATTTTCTAGGTGCCAGCCATATAACAGTAAACAAGTCATGAGTATGTGTTACTTTTAATATCAGAAGAAACAATAAAGGTACATTTAAAAATTCCTGGATTTTCAACTATTACAAGAAAATAAAGAACGATTCATCTCATTTAAGAAAAAAAAGAGGATCCAGGTGTAGTGGCTCATGCTGGTAATCCCAGTACTTTGGGAGGCCAAGTCTGGTGAATCGCTGAAACCCAAGAATTTGAGACCAACCTGGTCTACATGGGGAAACCCCGTCTCTACTAAAAATACAAAAATTAGGCAAGCATAGTAGCAGGTGCCTGTAGTCCCAGCTACTCAGGAGGCTGAGGCAGGAGAATTACTTGAACCCAGGAGATGGAGGTTGCAGTGAGCCAAGACCATGCCATTGCACTCCAGCCTGGGCAACAGAGCAAGACTCCATCTCAAAAAAAAAAAAAAAAAAAGAAAAAAAAAGAAAGGAAAAAAAGGGCTGGATGCGGTGGTGGCTCATGCCTATAATCCCACCACTTTGGGAGACTAAAGCAGGAGGATTGCTTGAGCTCAGGATTTCGAGACCAGCCTGGGTAATATAATGAGACTTCATCTCTACTAAGAAAAAAAAAAAAAAATTAGCTGGGCATGGTGGTACACATCTGTAGTCCCAGCTACTCAGGTGGATCACCTGAGCCCAGGAGGTCAAGGCTGCGGCGAGCTGAGATCTGGCCACTGCACTTCAGCCTGGGTGACAGCAAGACCCTGTCTCAAAAAACAGAAAAATGAAAAAAGAAGGGGCCAGGAGCGGTGGTTCATGCCTGCAATCTCAGCACTTTGGGAGGCCAAGGCAAGCGGATCACTTAAGGTCAGGAGTTCGAGACCAGCCTGGCCAACATGATGAAACCATGTCAATACTAAAAATACAAAAATTAGCCAGGGGTGGTGGTTGGCACCTCCAATCCCAGCAGCTCGGGAGGCTGAGACAGGAGAATCACTTGAACCTGGGATGCAGAGGTTGCAATGAGCGGAGATTGTGCCACTGCACACCAGCCTGGGTGACACAGCGAGACTCCATTTCAAAAAAAAAATTAATAGGTATGTACAATTTTTTACATACCTATATACATACATAACTGAAACAATACTAAACAAAATTAGTTTACAATTAACAGGATCAGGCTGGGTACAATGACTCACACCTGTAATCCCAGCACTTTGGGAGGCCAAGGTGGGCAGATCACCTGAGGTCATGAGTTTGAGACCAGCCTGGCCAACATGAGGAAAGCCCAGGTCTACTAAAAATACAAAAATTAGCTGGGCACAGTGATAGGCACCTGTTATCTCAGCTACTTGGGAGACCGAGGCAGGAGAATCACTTGAACCCTGGAGGCAGAGGTTGCAGTGAGACAAGATTGCACCACTGCACTCCAGCTTGGGAGAGAGAGAGAGCGAGACTCCCTCTCAAAAAAAAAAGAATTAACACTATCAACTTTGTAGAGCAGGATCAGGGATTAGGGGTCCTGGGGGAAGGAGAGGAAGATTTACACTTCATTTTATTTTATTAATTTTATTTTTATTTATTTATTTTTTGAGACAGTCTTGTTCTGTCGCCCAGGCTGGAGTGCAGTGGCTTGATCTCAGCTTACTGCAACCTCTCCCTCCCAAGTTCAAGCAATTCTCTCGTCTCAGCCTCCCAAGTAGCTGAGACTACCGGTGTGCACCACCATGCCCGGCTAATTTTTTGTATTTTTCAGTAGACAAAAGGTTTCGTCATGTTGCCCAGAGTGGCCTCCAACTCCTGAGCTCAGACAACCTGCCTGCCTCGGCCTCCCAAACTGCTAGGATTACAGGCGTGACCAACTGCACCCGGCCTACATTTCATTTTAAATATTTCCATTGGTTTGAAAAAAACACACCATATGTGACAGAATCATTTTTCAAAAATTAAAGTTGAAAGAAAGTACATCTCCCCCCCAGGAGCTTACAAAAGACTATTATATTTAACAGCAGAATATAAAGCCAAGTGCAGTGGCTCAAGCCTGTAATCTCAAAACTTTGGGAGGCAAAGGTAGGAGGATCACTTGAGCCCAGGAGTTCAAGACCAGCCTGGGCAACATAGTGAGACCCCCATCTCTAAAAAATTAAAATAAAAAAACTAGCCAGGTGTCGTAGCACACGCCTGTAGGCCTATAGCTACCTTGGGAGGCTAAGACGAGGGGATCTCTTGAGGCCATGAGTTCAAGGTTGCAGTGAGCTGTGAATGCGCCACTGTACCTCAGCCTGGCTGACAGAGTGAGACCTTGTCTTTTTTTTGTGTGTGTGACAGAGTCTCACTCTGTCACCCAGGCTGGAGTGCCATTGTGTGATCTCGGCTTACCTCACTGCAACCTCCGCCTCCCAGGTTCAAGCAATACTACTGCCTCAGCCTCCTGAGTAGCTGGGATTACAGGCGCCTACCACCACAGCTGGCTAATTTTTGTATTTTTAGTAGAGACAGGTTTCACCATATAGGTTAGGCTGGTCTCAAACTCCTGACCTCAGGTGATGCACTCGCCTCGGCCTCCCAAAGTGCTTGGGATTACAGGTGTGAACTACCAGGCCCAGATGAGTCTCTGCCTTATAAAAAATAGATAAATAAAATAAAGCAGAATATTAAGCCATATAGGCCAAAATTATAACTATGTAAACATAGTCTGTTCACAAGGATAAGGAACATAAAAGAAAAACGTTTATAATTGACTTATACTCTATTTTATCCCCAAAAATATTTACATCAGGAATGTAAAAATGGTTGGGGATGGTGAGGGTAGTTCAAAATGTTGCAGTTGTTTATAACAATTTAATTTAAATGGTATTTCACCACCCACCCATCTTATTTTATCTCAGTTACCCATGACATAGATTTCCTTAATAACTTACAGATTATTTTAGTCGATGCATTATGGCAATTAAAAGAAACACTATCACAGCTACCCTTAGTGATCCTGTAGTATGGAATCTCTGGAGACTTCCAAAGCAAATATTTTCAAGGTTTTGAAAATACTCTCCATTTCAGAAACCATCTGCACCCTTGGAGGGACCTTCACCCTGACTCTCTGGTCCCTGCAGTCCCAAGGAAGGATGCCTTCCTGCTAACATGATCAGGCAGAGTGCTGATGACTCTGGAGCCCGTCCTAGGACTCCTACATTCAGGCCAAGGTCAAAGAAACCAATGCTGGCAGCACAGTTCAGAGTCAAAGATGAGAGTGAGTACAGCCAGAGTTTAACCTACAGCAAGCCACAGTTTCTCCAAGCCTTGCCATTTACTCAAGTAATCCTGGCAACCAGGCCCAGTGAAATGTGATTATGTTCTATGAAACACCAACATGACTGTCAGGCCTCCATGTGTAAGCCTGGACCCAGAAAGTCTAAAGTCCTGCCTGCCTTGGCTGATCACCCCGATCGCCCTGTGGAGCTACGCCAAGCCCCCCAACCCCTGACCTTGTAAGTAAGATAACTACTCTTATCCCACCCGCTAATGTAACTGAACTTATAGAAATGTATACTCCTTGCCCCTACCCCCACCACTGTAACTGATCTTACTCTGTAACTTTCCACTGCCCACCCCAAACCTATAAAACAAACTCCTATCCCGTTGCCCTTCGCTGATGCCCTTTTCGGCCTTAGCCAACCTGCACCCGGGTGAATAAACAGCCATATTGCTCACACAAAGCCTGTTTGGGAGGTCTCTTCATTCAAAGCTCGTGTTTTTAACACTAACTACTAAAAGTAGCATTTTGCTTCCATTAGCAGCAAAGATCTTTTATGTATGAAGTATAAAATGACTGACACCATAACAGGTGACCATGTGAAGACCTGCAGAGGGCACCACAAAGACAAGCACTTCAAAATGGAGACATCTAAAGAAACAGGAGAACTTGCTGCAAACAAATCTGAACTGAAAGAAAAAGGAAGGCTGAGAGGAGGGCAGCCCCAAAATCACACACATAACTCATTGTTACTAGATAAAAATAAAAAAGAAAAGATTCAATCACCATTATTCACTCTCTCAAGTAACTGCCAGACAAAAAAAAAACAACTGGTTAATGGCCTGAGGGCCACCTCCTCTGCTATCCAACTACCTCACTCAACTCAGACCAATAGGAGCAAATACTTAAGAAAGAGTAGATTGTAAAGGGTTAAGGGAAGCAACAAATAAGAAATAGTGTAAGCCTTCTCTTCACAACAAGGTGGAGATGGGTGGCTAGGAAATACATATATGAATCCAAATGATGGAGGAACACTATCTCCCAGGTGAGAAAAGCCCAGATATGCCCTCTGGTTCCCTTCTCTTACCTTAATTGCTATGTTGTTGGATTCAGTAGCACCACTAGTAAAAATGATCTCTCGAGGATCCGCTCCAATCAGAGATGCTACTTGCTGCAAGCCAAGAAACAGAGATATATAACATCAATACCCCAGCAGAAATAGAGCGCAGACACAGGTCAGACAGCCCTGGAGCAATAAGAGCTCCACTGCATTCTACCAAATTGCCCTGGAAGAAGCTACTAGAATCAGATTCTAGTTATATCCCATATCCAGTCTCTTTTTGAGCCCGGTGGAATTTTCCCAAAGTTGGAAAGAAGTCTTCAAAGCAAAAATCTTACTGAAGTCTCTTAACAGTCTATGATTGAGGGCAAAAACAGATTCAAAATGAGACCCCTTAATTTGTGTAGCTAGCTGCTCCAACACTGTGTGACCTTGGACAAGTAAATTAACCTCTCAGAGCAGATCTTTCATTTCCTGATTTAAAAGGGGACATATTCAGGCTGGGCATGGTGGCTCATGCCTATAATCCCAGCACTCTGGGAGGCTGAGGTGGGCGGCTCACCTGAGATCAGGAGTTCAAGAGCAGCCTGACCAACATGGAGAAACCCTATCTCTACTAAAAATACAAAATTAGCCAGGCGTGGTGGCGCATGCCTATAACCCCAGCTACTTGGGAGGCTGAGAGAGGAGACTCGTATGAACCCAGGAAGCAGAGGTTGCGGTGAGCTGAGATGGTGCCATTGTATTCCAGCCTGGGCAACAAGAGCAAAATTCTGTCTCAAAAAATAATAAATAAATAAACAAACAAAAACATTAACCAGGCATGGTGGTGTGTGCCTGTAACCCAGCTACCTGGGAGGCTGAGGCACGAGAATCATTTGAATCCGGGAGGCTGAGGTTCCAGTGAGCCAAGATTGTGCTACTACACTCTAGCCTGGGCAACAAGAGTGAAAACTCCATCTCAAACAAACAAAAATGAACTACTGAGCTCTTACTACTTATACTACTTCTTACTTACAGCTGTTGTGTTAATAAACACTTTACTAGCATTGTTTTATTTAATCCACCCAGTAACCCTACAGAGTAGAAACTATTGCAATCTCCATTTTAAATGTGAGGAAAATAAGGCTTAGAGAAATTAGATAACTTGCCCAGGTCATTTAGCCAGGAAATATGGGAACTAATGAAATGCCTGCAGTCAGTCCAACTCCAAGGCTGCTCTCTGAATCTCTTCCAGAAAGAATCCAAAACCATTTCTACCTCCACACAGACCTACCAAGAAAGAAATGCCTTCCACAGGCCACTGCCCCTTTCTGACCTCAGAACCTCCTAGACTCCCGTGTACTAACCTGGCGAGCACGTTCCATGGCTGCCTCACTCTCCCAGCCATATGCATGTGTCCGGGAGTGTGGGTTCCCATAGTAGTTGACTAGGTAAGGGAGCATGGCATCAAGCACCCGGGGGTCCTGAGCACAACAGAATAGATCAGTTTCCTTGAGCCCATCGTCAACTCAGGTCCCACTCCACCCCTCAGACCTGCCCACCCTGCCTCAAGACACTCTCAACCCCTCAGACACTGCCTAGAGGAGGCCTCAAACATTCTTTTGTTCCCACAAAAGCATCCACAAAATATCAACCTAATACACTCCCACTCACAACCCATCCCAACTCGAACTGTTCTGCCATCCCCTCGGGTAGTCTACAAACACTGCCTTATTCTGACACCTGTTTCTGCTGGTGTTTCCATTCCTGCCAGGCAATGTGATCTATAAAGGTCTGGGACAGGACAGGGCCTAGGCAAACACCCCTTGTCACACATTGGTGAAAACTTGCATTAGTCTTTTAACCCATTTAATACTAGTCCAAGTTCACAGTTACTAATGGCAGTTCTACTCATTCTAGAGCCCATGCTTTTAATGACTACTATAGAGCCAGTGCTGACGTTATTTGACCAAGGTCAATTGCTGGTGAGCAGTAAAGCCACTACCAGTGGCCTCGAATTTAAGCCTTCCGACTCCTGGCTCAGTGCTTTTGCCAGCACACGTTCATGGCTCTCACTTCTCCAGGGATCCAGCCATTTCCTTGCGTAGTCACACCCATCATTTACTTCCTATAAGCAGCCTTGGGAAAAGCTCCATCCTTACCAAAGGAGTTGTAGCTTGCACATCCATATAGAGAGGTCGCAGCACTGGCCCCGCCTCCGGGGCAGCAGCTGTATCTGCAGGAACAGCAGACTGAGGAGCATGGTCTCCCACTGACAAAAAATGGAAAGGAGTGGCCAGGTAAGACCGAATGTAACTATCAATGCATGGCATCCAAAGGGCAGAAGAAAAAATCTGGCTGGAGGTAAGATAAGAGTAAGGGATGCTGGGGTCGAATCTCAATGTAAAGAAAACACCAGAGACCTGACACGCTCGCTGTAAAAGGAGGTAAAGAAGAGGGAGAGAGGCTTCCTGGAGGGGGTGTTGGGGTGATA
The DNA here is from genome assembly GCA_963573385.1 of Cacajao melanocephalus. Lineage (NCBI taxonomy): Eukaryota > Metazoa > Chordata > Mammalia > Primates > Pitheciidae > Cacajao > Cacajao melanocephalus. The sequence continues at coordinate 60,125 of CAUYLG010052022.1, read as the reverse complement.
TTCAAATGGTCGCGTAGGGAGTGAGAAAGGCTGTGAAGGGCAAAGCCGTTTAGACGGAACGGGGAGCCAGAGTAGTCTGCACGGAAGCCCGGAGCAGCAACTGTAACTTGGCCAGGAGCGGTCTGAAGGACGCGCCTCCACGGCTCTGGGGGCCTGTCGCGCAGGGTGCGAGGGGTGGTGCACCGGGGTCAACCGTTCGGGGACCCTCCTGAGAAAGTCTGAGGGATGTGTCGATTGAAAGAAAGTGAGAGAAAGGGTCAGAGGGTTTGGCAGCAGGGTGGACAGGAAGGCTCCGGAACATTCAGTTGCGTCGCCGCGCAGGGCAGGGGACAGGTTCGCGCCTCCCGGCAAGCAGGACCCAAGCGTACCGCGCAGGCGCAGCCCCCGAGTGGGCGCCGCAGCCTTAGGCCCTGTAACCGCCGTCACCGCCACTGCCGCCCGCCTCCAAGCGGCTCGGAGCAGCATGATCCCGCCGGCAGAGCCCACCACCCGACGCGGTTGCAGTCCTGGGTCCCAGGCTCCCGGAAGTGCTGCTGCGCGCTCCGGAAACGATTCATCGGGCCGCTAGCGCCCTCCCCGTCGTTTTCCGTGACAGACGTAGAGCTGAGCGACCGAGGCCGCGAGCGAGGTGAGGTATGCGCCGGGCGACGCGCGTCCGGAACGGAGGAGGGTGGTGGAGTCAGGCTACGCGCTGATTTTCCTTCCCAGACTTTCCCTGAGCCCTTGGGCCCACTTCCCAGCCTCCCGCCTCCGTCCCCGCCCGACTCTTGGGCTGGCGGCAGGGCCCACACTTTCCTATCCCCCTCACCCCGCAGATGCCGGTGGCCGTGGGTCCCTACGGACAGTCCCAGCCAAGCTGCTTCGACCGCGTCAAGATGGGCTTCGTGATGGGTTGCGCCGTGGGCATGGCGGCCGGGGCGCTATTCGGCACCTTTTCCTGTCTCAGGTGAGAGGCGCGAGCTGTGATCTCTGGGCAGGGCAACCAGACCTTCCGGCCCTTCCCCATTAGGCCTGGAGCCTGAACAGAGCCTACTTCTTTCCACTTCCCTCGCTGTCCCCTCGCTAAGCCAGGCTCTTTACAAAACTACGTTCAATCTGGAAGGTCAGGTTGTGGAAGCGTCAATTTGAGCTTTAGAATCAAAATGCTTTCTCGCCCTTCTCTTACTGATTCGGTGACTTTAGGCAAGTTGGAGACTGGGTTTCCTTTAATGTAGAATGAAGACAGTAGCACCCACCTTATAGAGGTCTAAAAATTCGATGAGCACACTTTGCACAGCATCTGGCACATATTAAGTGCTCAGTAACTGTTTACTACTGTTGCTGTTATTTTTATTTCCAATTGCGCATGGGAAAGAAACCTGTTGAGCGGTTTTACTATTCTGGATACAGGACACAGAAATAAAGCAGATAAACTTTACACTCTGAAGGTCATTTTTACATTTAGAGGCTGTTATTGCCGTATCTCCACATTGTAAACTGCCATTTACGAGCATTTACTATATGTTAAGCACTGTGCCAAATGCTGTAGCTTTCAAACCAATCCTGTAAATAATGTTGAGATGCCCATTTTACACTTGACATAACGTGTAAATTGCAGAGCTGACTCTTGAACCCCAACCCTACTCCACAATCATTAACACCAAAAAACTGTCTAAAAGACAAATGTCTTTATTCGGTCACGTTTAACCTGCAGGCAAAACCAGTCCTAAAAGCTGGTTTCTCTATGTATTTTACACTGCATCTACTGCCTCCCACAAACTGAAGACAGCTAATACATTCCTGAAGAATGCCCTGGAGACCCAGATGGATCTTTTTCCTTTTCATTGCCAACCCCAAGTAGTAAGAGATAATATTTAGTAAGTGGAAAATGAGATGTAGGCGTTGCTAAACTAGTGTTAGCAAAAAATTGGAAAGGGGCAGTTAATACTGTTTCCGGTATTTTTGTTACCAAATAGCCCATCTTGGTTTCCTCCTCAGGATCGGAATGCGAGGTCGGGAGCTGATGGGCGGCATTGGGAAAACCATGATGCAGAGTGGCGGCACCTTTGGCACATTCATGGCCATCGGGATGGGCATCCGATGCTAACCATGGTTGCCCACTACATCCACCCTTTCCCATCAATCCCAGCCCATCTACTAATAAAAGAAAGTCTTTGAGTAGTCTCAGTGTCCCTCTCTTAAAGGCATTTTATTCTCTCAGCCTATTATCCAACTTTGCCAAAGATCTTCTGCAGTAGAGATGGACTAATGTAATGACTAGGGTTAGGGTCTCTTTCATAAGGCCTGGCACTCTTAATCCAAAATTGGAAAACCTGGGAGTGTCTAGTACGTTCCACAGATACTCGTCAACTAATTACTCAGTAAACTGTGCTTGTTGATACAGTCACCATTTTAAAGGAGAAAAACTATTTCAAAAAATGGATTTATAAGCCTAAATTTCCTCAAGGTCACACATTGCATTATTTCCAAAGCATTGTTCATTCTGAGTTTTTGTTTTTCCAAGATGGAGTCTTGCTGTCACCCAGGCTGGAGTGCAGTGGCACCATCTTGGCTCACTGCAACCTCCGCCTCCTGGGTTCAATCGATTCTCCTTGTGTTAGTCTCCAGAGAAGCTGAGATTATAGTCATGTCTCACCATGCCCGGCTAATTTTTGTACTTAGTAGAGACAAGGTTTCACCATGTTGGCCAGGTTGGTCTCCAACTCTTCACCTTGTGATCCACCTGCCTTGGCTTCCCAAAGTGCTAGGATTATAGGTAGCTTTATCAGATATCCACTATGAAACAAATTAGAAACATCAACCACTTCTGTAGCTTCTCAACTGGCCAAATTCCAGATGATTTTCTAACCAATCATCAATCTAAACTATATAGCTTACCCTCTGCAAACTAATTTGGTAAGAAGCTTCTGTAGTGAGGCAGTTGTCCATCTCACCTGCCTAGGCCACACAGACCTTGTTGGAGTTACTAACCTGCACTGCCCATTAAGTATTTCTTAAACAGAACTTTCACATTGTTATAAAAAGATAGAAGAAACTAGATGAACGCTTTAGAACACTGACATGAAGGAGGAAATTAAGGACAGTAAGATTAGCTACAGATTTTCGAACCAGTGGGATGCAGACTCAGCAACTGACCGCATGCACATAAACAGTTTCACTGAGAATGAGCTGTTTTCCATCTGCAACACTATTCAAGAGACATTTAAAATGCATATTTAACAAAATGGCTTAACCTCAAACTGGTTTCCCAAATTGATTTAGCTCCATATATAGTCTTCCAACCACATTTCCTCTGAATATCACCTACACACCAAATTTCATTCCATGGTAGTGGCTACATTTTAGCCACCCCATTTTTATACTAGATGAGATTAACTACTAAAGGCCATGTTTGCTGGCCCAGCTCCCTAGAAAGCAATGACATGACAAATTTGTTAGGAGGGTTTGGTAAAAGGAAAAAAATTTTTAACTTTGGGGAAAAAAAAGTACACTGACAGAATATCGCCGCCCCAAAGAACACTGCAGTCTGGTATCGAAAAATAAATTGAGGCTAGGCGCGGTGGTTCATGCCTGTAATTCCAGCACTTTGGGAGGCTGAGGTGGGCGGATCACCTGAGTCAGTTCGAGACCAGCCTTGATAACAGCGTAACATCAACTCTACAAAAAATACAAAACCTAGCTGGGCACGGTGTTATGCATCTGGGTCCTAGCTATTCACGAGGCTGAGCTGGAAGAACTGCTTGAATCTGGGAGGTGGAGCCAAGATCACACCACTGCACTCCAGCCTAGGCCAAAGAAAAAGACTCCATCGCAAAAAGAAAAAGAAATTGAACCTTGAGTTTCATTCAAATTAAATCACTAGAATAGGATAAATGTCAAACAAAATGATTGCTATGAAATTGATGCCCCCAAACTCAACCTCTCTAAATAAAACTATCTGAATAAGCTTATAAAACTTGTGCTTCAATGCTAAGAACAAAAAAGGTAAACAATTGAGGCAAGGAAATCAGTATTTGAAGGTAAATTTAGGAGCACCACTGCCTACTCAAGATTTGACCAAGATACAAAAAGTTGAAAAGAATTGAGTATAAATGGTGTTGCTTGCTTCCCAACTAGTATGAAAGCTCAAAATCACTTACTACTTTAATATATGGAGCTTAATCATTTTGAGAAACCAGGTTGAAATTAAGCCATTTTGTTAAATATATATTTTAAATGGTAAAACTTTTCTTCACAATTATACCTAGATAATGCAGGAGACCAAGAATGCCAAGGTTGGGCATGGCTGTTTGCTTTTCCTTTTGGTAAACCCCTTAGATTTGATAAATTATTCTAAAATACACAGGGATAGACTATAATGGCATAAAGGAAGTTCTGCGGGCAACATGAGGACAAGTTTCCACAGACATGGCACATTTTTCCCCCAAGTGGCAAGTCTGAATCACGAATAAAAGAGGGTAATATTCTATTCTCTAATTTTGGTTAACTTCAAAACATCTGAAAAATGAAGATTTCCTGTGGCCTTTTTAAGAGACTTTTATTTGAGTGGTTCTTACAAAGATTGTTGCAATATGAAAGTCATTTGTTTGATAGAAATATCAAGCTGTCTTGTCAAACACACTGAAGTAACCCAAAAATATATTTCAGAGCTCACAGAGCTTAAAAAGAGCAAAGATTATATGCAACCAGACAAAACCTATGTCTGCATTTCCTATTTTTCAGACTCCTTTGCTTACCAGACTCTCACTAAACATCTTCAGGAAATGCAGGGATCATTTTGTTTGGAATTTTAAGACACACCAGAACACATAGTATTTACAAAGAAACTTTTACAGATACATTAATTGAAAAGATACCATCAAGAAATATTATAATTTTGAAATCTCCCTTTCTTGTCAATTAATCAGAATGCAAGATGAGATGCTAACCAAGCAGCCCTTAAGCTGTCTTGTATTTCAATACACTAAATGTGTATTTCAGAAACCTGCACAACCATCAGCCAAATATCAACATTAGTGAAGTGTGAATATAGTTGCTGTGTAAAAAGTTAGGCTTCTGAAACATTAAAAACATTACATCCCTGGTCTGCCTTTTTACAGAAAGCACATTTGTTCTTCTAGAGCTATTCCTATAGTTCATTAATTTTCTACATGAACATTTTAAAAGGCAGAACAAGAGAACAGTTTTGTATACAGTGGGATTTGCTATTTAGGGAGAATGAGCACACTGCATTCCTGTTAACATTTTTATTTTTTCAAGGTAACAGGATTTGTATACAAATGACAGTAGATCCTTGCCTCTTTATTTTTATCTAAATAAAAGATAACTCAAGATGAATTCTCAAGAAAGAAAAAAAGCTATATACATAAGAGACTTTATCTTCCTTCATCGTCTACTTGGAACCAGTAGTTGTGTTGCTGTCATAGAATCAGGAAACAGGTTGTGGTAAGTTGGAAGAGGTACATATGCTGCCGTTATCATTTTACCTGTTGAAAGAAACAGACATGTTGGGATTATCATCTTTGTTTTAGAACCTTAATAACAAAGACTGAAAAAAATAAATTAAAACTCACCAGCAAACCACCTGCCATGCAATGCATTGACAGCAGCAATAGCTGCAGCAATTGACGGGCACTTCACATACACATTGCCCTAAAACACAGAAAAGCAAAAAAGGTAAAATGTTGCTGTATGCAAAATGAACCAAGATAACTTTATTCAAGTTGACTGTAGAAACTTAGTACTCTATAACCACAAAATGGTTTATGATAATGGTTCCACTGGCTAATAAGTATATATAGAATTTAACAGAAAAATGATTTACACTACCCAACTTGCCCTGTTCTCTCTTTTCTCTATAATTTGTATGCAGCCTAAGAATAAATAAAGATGCCAAGATTTCACAGCAAGCTTTGAACATTACTGGAAACTCCTCTTATACCCTGATCAAATTGCTACTGATTTTCTTTTATTTTGGAGGGTTTAGTTAGCCACTACATTAAAGCTTCTTACAGGCGCACACACACAAAAACTACTATAATGGAACACAGTGACTATAACATGCACTACATATGTGTCAAGATTAAGGTAGAGAGGAACAACCTATCATTTATAAAAAATATAAAAATACCTGAGCTGAATTTTTGTCAACATAAATATGAATAACTCCTCCATGTTTATTACATTCTTCAATCACATCATCCTTAATCTCTGTATCCCATCCAACTTCTTCTTCTCTGTAAGAAAGCATTAAGTAGTCTTAAATACTATTGAAACTAACACACTGTATATATTTACAAATGTTATCAAAAAAAATTAAATATTCTATGAATTTTTAAAAAATACTTAGGTTCCTATCCAAGCCACAACACCAAAACAAACGAACAACAAAAAACTTAGGCCGGGTATGGTGGCTCACGCCTGTAATCCCAGTACTTTGGGAGGCCAAGGTAGACAGGAGTTCGAGACCAGTCTGGTCAACCTGTCTCTACTGAAAATAGACAAATCAGCCAGGCATGGTGGTAGGTGCCTGTAATCCCAGCTATTGGTAAGGCTGAAGCAGGAGAAGCACATGAGCCCAGAAGGCAGAGGTTGCAGTAAGCTGATATGGAACCACTGCACTCCAGCCTAGCTAGGTGATGACAGAGCCAAGAATCTGTATAAAAAAATATGTATGTTAAAAGGTATAGGCCACTGGGGAAAATCAAAGGAAAGTAAGATAAAAAACATTGTGCCCAACCTAGTTTATAACTCCAAACTTGAAACTGACATTAAAAAAATTGGCCACACACAGCAGCTCACACCTGTAATCCCAGCACTTTGGGAGGCTAAGGCAGGCACATCACTTGAGGTCAGGAGTTCAAGACCAGCCTGGCCAACATGGCAAAACCCCATCTCTATTAAAAAAAAATATATATATATATATATATATATACACACACACACACACACACACACACACATACACAAAAATTAGGCATTATGGCACACACATTTAATCCCAGCGCTCTGGGGGGCTGAAGCAAGCAGATCACTTAAAGCTCAGGAGTTTGAGACCAGCCTAACCAACACAGCAAAACCCTGCCTCTACTAAAAACACAAAAATTAGTTGGGTGTGGTGGCATGTACTTGTAATCCCATCTAGTGAGAAGGCTGAGGCACAAGAATTGCTTGAACCTGGGAGATGGAGGTTGTAATGAGCTGAGATGGCACCACCAGTGCCACTGCACTCCAGCCTGGAGTGAGACTCTGTCTCCAAAAAAACCCCCACAGTTAAATAATGCTCTCTTTCAAATGATACTAACAACAAAGTCTATCACCATTTCATCGATAAAGCTAAAATAAATTTGGTATTAAGAAAAGAATCCAAGACGTTTTGGATTAAACAGTCATATAACAGTCATTATGGACTTTCAAGACCAGTGTGGGCAACCTGGTGAAACCCCATCTTCATAAGAAAACAAATAAATTAGAGCCTCTACTCCCAACTAGTCAGGAGGCAGAGGTGAGAGGATCATCTGAGCCTGGGAGGTAGAGGCTGAGTGAGCCGGAATGAGTAACAGAGTGCCCTGACTCAAAAAAAGAGAGAAAGAAATACTCATATCAGGCAATAATCAAAAGAATAAAGTTTTTTTTTTTTGGAGACAGAGTTTCACTCCTGTTGCTCAAGGCTGGGGTGGGGGTGGGTGCAATGGCATGATTTCGGCTCACTGAAACCTTTGCCTCCTGGGTTCAAGCCGTTCTGCCTCAGGCTCCTGAGTAGCTGGGATTACAGGCATGTACCGCCACACCCAGCTAATTTTGTGTTTTCAGTAAAGACAGGTTTCTTGATGTTGGTCAGGCTAGTCTGGAACTCCCGACCTCAGGTGATCTGCCCACCTTGGCCTCCCAAAGTGCTGGGATTATAGGTGTGAGCCACCTTGCCCAGCCAAAAAGATACATTTTAATGATTTTTGAGTATTAAACTAACAAAGCATAAAATTTCAAAACCCAAAAAAATCTGAGGGCAGACTAGTTGATAAGTAAATACATCAGAGAAAACTACTTAGAAATAAAGCGAAAACAGACAATCTGCCTAGGTTTTAATACAATTCCAGTCTTGTGCTCCACCTGCCTGGGCCTCCCAAAGTGCTGGGATTACCACAATTAGCCACCCCATGCAGCTAAAAAATTAGGATCAGAACTACTGCACTTTCAATTATAAAATACATGTAAATATACTATTTTTTTTGGAGACAGGAGTTTTGCTCTTAAAGCCCAGGCTGGAATGCAACGGTGTGATCCCTGCAATCTCTGCCTCCCAGGTTCAAGTGGTTCTCCTGCCTTAGCAGGGATTTCAGGCATGTGCCACCAAACCTGGTTAATTTTGTATTTTTAATTGACACAGGTGGGGTTTCTCCATGTTGGTCAGGCTGGTCTCAAACTCCCAACCTCAGGTGATCCACCCACCTCGGCCTCCCAAAGGGCTGGGACTGCAGGTATGACCCACTGCGCACAGCTGGAAATACCTTTTCAAAACACCTTTGCAGGAAATACCCAAGAACAAAGTCTGTTACTTACGTTTGAGGATTAAACATGTTAGAGAGTTGAAAACACTGTGTTGCAAGTGGCTGAACAGAGGCAGCTGCAGCTAAAGCTGAAGCTAAAAGAAGAGAAAGAAAAATCAGTTTCATGGAAAATGCATGAAAGTATCCCTCATAACTACTTCAAAACAAAATCAAACACCCACCCCAAGCATGTAACTAGGATGTCACTCGAGTATTTTATCTTATTTAATACTACTACTAAAGTATTTATCAGTAGCTTCTAGGTGCCAGAAAATTGAGGCAACCTAATATAGACATTCAGAACTTTGAGAGTACTATTTTTTAACAAGGAAATTAAAACTTTGCTATAAAAATCAATTAGACAAAATCTCAATATGCATCAATCCAAATAGACAAAGGATAAGATTTGTTTGGTATGATTATCAGTTTATACTCCAATAAGGGGATAATAATAAAATCCTTTGAAATGCCAAATGTATACCCTTTTGTATTTCTTAGCTTTCTGCCCATGAAGTTTTTTAACTCTACAAACATTATAAGAGGATTAAAAGACATTTAAAATTATCCAAGCATTTCAAGACAATGTCCTAGAAAACTAAATTCTATTAAGAATCCTATTAAGTAAATCCTATTAATAAATCAATGTTTTAAAAATGATGTTTTACCACAATAAAACAATGCTGAAAAGAGCCGCATGTATCTATAATATTCACTACTACCAACTTAAAAATTACTGAACACTTTTATTCAAATTCAAAACATACTGGGGTTTGAAGTTTAAAGAGCATTTTCCAAGACAGTTGCTCCAATGCTTTCGTGAGATTTACAAAAATATTACCAGTAGCTGTTACAGAACTCACCGTAATCATATTATCTGACCAAATTTCATTCCAAAACATAATAACAAACAAAGCTAAGGATAAAACAGTGCATTAGAAATTACGGTAATTAAAATAAACGATCACTTACAGTATCAGAAATATTACACTGAACAAAAGTTAGGGCTGTGCATAAAATATATAATAAAATAATGACTTTCTGGTAGCATTACAAATGCTTTAGCTACTTCGTAATATACAAGTAATTTTTTCTTCATAAAGTTTTATTTTAAATAAAATTTTAACGTAACATCAAATTCTACTGGAAAAAAGTTAAAGGATTCAAGAGTATATTATAGCTATGCAAAAATGAAGATCACTCTGTGTAGTTTATAGAAGATATGTGGAAGTATCCTTGGAAAAACTACAAAGTCTAAAGAACGGAGGAAGACTTGATTCTTCCAGTTTCTCATGTTTCATATTATATACTATGAATACTAAAAATTATTAAGAAAATGTACTATACAAACATTCCCATTCAACCTAGATCAATGCAGAACACAGTAAATCTGGGAAAATACTCCACCTCTACTTTTAAAAGTATCTTAACAAAAACAGCAGAGGGGCCGGGTGTGGTAGCTGACACCTGTAATCCCAGCACTTTGGGAGGCCGAGATGGGTGGATCACTTGAGGCCAGGAATTGAAGAACAGCCTGACCAACATGGTGAAGCCCTGTCTCTACTAAAAATACAAAAATTAGCCAGGCGTGGTGGCATACACCTGTAATCCTAGCTATTCAGGAAACAGAGGCAGGCGAATTGTTTGAACTTGGGAGGTGGAGGTTGCAGTTAGCCGAGATCAACCCACTGCACTGCAGCCTGCGGTACAGAGCAAGACTCCAACTCAAAAAAAAAAAAAACCAGTACTGACTAAAACAATCTTGTTTGCAAAAAAACTTTAATTCTTTACTGTGACAGAACACGACATGTTTCTCATACAGAATCATTTCCTTAAACATTAAGCATACTCCTATAAAAGATGATATAGAACTTACATTAACAGCAAAATGCTCATGTCAAGCAACAGAGATTAAGTGATAACTAAAAACAAGATATCATAGCCTACTTCATGAATACTTTGTCAGAAATGTGCACGTATATTAAGTCTGGATAAACCTCTTATTGCTTGGTACTGGCTTAAAGAAATGAGTATCATTTCTTAACCAAAAAAGGGTGAGTATTATAGCTCGATTCCTAACTTTATACTAAGACAACTTCCAGATTCTATGTTCTAAAGTACTTGCCTACTTGATAACAACAGAATACATCATTTCCTGACTTCTATATGAAACTTATCAACACTTAAAACACACAGGCATAAAATGAATACATTGAAAATTTTAAGCAAACTAAAGAAAAAAAATTGATATTTTGATTTTCTTAAAGTCCATTAATGATTTGGGTTAGGTCTTGTGAAATACAGATTACTATGTATATACCACTATGAGCCATTGTGCCAAAATTCAGGTCCAGATTCCTGGTATAAATATGACAATAAATATAAATATAGAAAACTCTCTTACTACATTTAATTCTATTTCAAAGACAAAAATATAAAATATAAACACTTCGACTCACCTTCAGTCTGCTGGGAAAGTCTTGTTTGCAAATCTATAACAAAAGAGAATTCTACAGCTCAGTGCAGGAACAATGAAGAGCCTCAACTAACAGGGTAAATGTCAGGAAAGCATTAATAAAAGAGGACTATAGCAGCAGGGTTTATTCAAATGTACTTAGTAAAACCTGGCAGCAAAACCTCCTTCCCCATTCCTCATTGACAAGGCTTTGGGGCCTTTTTTTTCCCCTCTTATCCTGGGAAACTTGCTTTTCCCTCTTTCTTCCTATACTACTCTTCCAAATCTCAAGTGAATTCCACTACACTAGTATTCAGCTGGGAATAATGGGAAATGGGGAAAGGGAAGCACACCGGTCAGAAAATGAGTGAAAAACCCTGATCTTGAGAATTCAATTCCAAGTACTTGGGAAATACAAGTATTTATTTTTTTAATGGCCGTAAGTAAGTAACACTATAAAAGGATATTATAAAATAGTAAATAGTGCACATCAAAAAGCTGTAAACACATTCAATGATTTCCCAATTTAGGAAGAACATCACCATTGGGAAATACACCATTCCAACAGTATGCATATATTATTAAAGGGCCTTAAAAAGATTTAAGTTGTTTTAACTTGTCAAATCTAGCCCACAATGGGGCAACTTGATTAATTACTTCCTGGCCTAGTGTAAAAAGTTAGTAAAGCAAGAATAAATCTCCAGAATTTTCTTACAATCTGTGAAGTTTAGGAAAATTAAAGTATCTAAGCAGTATTAAAAGTAAGTAAGAGGGATTTGACCAATATATTTTCTCACATAATTGTTAGATTTCTACACTTGGGCAGCATCTTAAAATAAAGCTACTACAGGGTGAAACAACAGCAAGTCTGAATAGTAAAGAAACTGTCACAGTGCTATGATGCCCTCTTGAAGTTCCTTTTTTTTCAAGTTCTAGTTATAGAAATACACAGCATCAAAATTTTGATTCAGTAACCTAATTTTCATTGAAATTTGATTCAATTCCAACACTTTATTACCACATATATGGGTTTCTTGCTGGGTACAGAAAATGATCATAAAACATGGGCAAAAATGTACAGGGATCTGCACCCAAATTACATTGGGATATAATACCTGGATCCTAGTTGCTCAAAACTGGCATCTCAGGGAGCTGAAGAAATGTAACTAGTGTACACTGAAGGAACTTGAAGATATGACCATGAGAACAGTGTCAATAAACTTTAAATAATTAACAGAATGTCTTTTTTTTCCTAAAATGGGAAAAAAATGTATAGATATGAGAAATCCATGCTATTTTGTCTATCAACCCAATCATAATTTCAAAAATGATCTGTTGTATCATTTGTGACAAAGTAAATAAAGCATGGGTTTCATAAAGATAAGGACTCTAACCTATCTTATAAAGGGCCTATTGAATTGGCAGAGTAAAATAATGTGGATATAGTGATGACTCAACAGCCTTCAAAGACTTCAGAGACAAGGGCCTCAAACACAGTGAACACTCAATTTTATTTCAACAAGGTATATGTAATGTTTTAATGACTACCATCTGGAGAAAAACATCAACAGATATCTTTACACAGGTATTCTCCTAAAACGTGAGTGTTATTAATGCAGAAGAAATTTATAAGTATAACAAAACAAGAAAGATCTTTAAAATCATCTTGACCACCAGCACTAAAAAAAGGGAATGTAATAAGATACACAAATAAAGCATAGGGACGACTGTCAGGAATTCAAATGGAGCGTTAGGATTTTAGCTGACTACATTCAATCTTAATATAAACTACACGATGAGAAAGAACCCAGAGAGGTACAGTCATACGTAATAAAAGAAATAATAGCTGATGGTAGAACTGATATTTAACAGTGGATAATCTTCAGTTAACTGAAGATACTGTTTAAGACCAAATCAACTTATCTGATACAGCATCCAGGGTGTAACAGTAATTGTCTATAATTGACCCCTTTGTTACTGTATCAATTCCCTGAAGGCAGGAACAAATCTTTCACCACCCTTTAATGGAATACCTAGAACATGAATTAAAAATTTCTAAATTATCAAAGAACAATTATGAACAATGGGAAGCAATATAGGTAAACAGTTTTCTGGTAAGATAATTTTTAAACTGTAATAGGGTACAATTTTCTAAGTAATGAGTGTAGTATTAGAGCAAGTGGCAATTGACATTTATTCACTGTAAAGGATCAAATAACTAACAGTATAAACTCAAAATAAATTATATATTAATCCAATGGAATAACTTAAAGATACCTGAGAAGCCATAAAGGACTATTAAATACACAATGCCTTACTGGTTGTGATTCTTCTTCTAAGTATAAACTGACTTCATTGTCAGAAATTCTACTAAGTATCTGCTTGTCAAATTTCAAAATAAGTCATACAATTTGATAGAGAGGAAATGAAACCAAAGGCGGGTTTACTCACACACCTAAGAACATCCACTAAGAAGACAAACAGTAAAAAAAATGTAAAAACAGAAATGATCTCCTTTAATTGAATACTGAGCTTTCAATCTAGAAGAAAATCATGAAGCAACCACAGGACCTTTTCAGGACTACCATGATCTAAAATATTTCTCAGTTACATTCTCACTTAAGGTCAAAGGACCAGGTGAGGCAGCTCATGCCTTTGAGAGGTCAAGGTGGGTAGGTCTCTACTAAAAACACAAAAATTAGCTAGGTACGGTGGCGAACGTATGTGATCCCAACTATGTGGGAGGCTGGGGCACCAAAATTCCCTGAACCCAGGAAACAGGGTTTGAGGGACAAAGCAAGACTCCACCCCACAACACCAAAATAAAAAAAGGGTCCTCTTAACAATGTTCTAAAAGCATGTCTTTGACATTTCAAAATTAAATCCTATCTCCTAGATTTGGGTCAATGTCAAGGCTTTTAGATGTTATAGGTAATTAAATTAAGGCGTAAGGGCTGGACACAGTGGTTCACACCTGTAATCCCAGCATGTTGGGAGGCCAAGGCAGACAGATCACTTGAGGTCAGGTGTTCAAGACCAGCCTGGCCAACACAGTGAAACCCTGTCTCTACTAAAAATATCCGAACTACTCAGGAGGCTCAGGCATTAGAATTGCTTGAACCCAGAAGGCAGATGTTACAATGAGCCAAAATAGTGCCACTGCACTCCAACCTGGGCAACAGAGCAAGCCTCCATCTCCAAAAAAAATAGTAATAATTACATATGAAAAGGGAAGAATGGGTGTTTTATGAATGTTTTATGAACTCAATCCCTTTTTACACAATTTTAAGAATGTCAATTCACCCTTCTTTTCCAGTTGTCCCCAAAAATTCCATCTCCCAATTAATGATCTTAAATTTTTATATGCTATTAAGAAAAGTAACTGTCTCTACACTCTTACTATTAAAATAGTTTTAAGTAAAGCTTTAAGTGCCTCTGGTATTTTCTGAATTCAAATATTACAAAAAATAAATTTTCTACCTAACAATATAGACCTTATAGTGTTTAATAAAAGTGATATATTTTAAAAGATAGAAACTTACATCCATGAATTTCAACTAAAAATGGGTGCAGGGTTTACAATTGTCCTGACAGCTTGTTTTGATGCATGGTTAATTCTACCGTCCATCTGCACTGCCTTACATAAAAGACTACAAACTTCTAGGCTAGAAGTACTTGATGAATTGAATTCTCAGTAAGTCCTTTTTAATGTAAAAATTTGGAAAATTTTCGAATTAGATGAAAAAAACAATGATTTAAAATTAGAAAAGATTCAATTCCTACCTGCCACAGCACCAAATGCCAAAGAGCCACTCATCTGTAGAGCCTGCTGCGCTGCTGGTGGAATCTGCAAACCTGTACCTGTAAAAGAATAGGCCTGAAAGTTCTTACCATGTTGAGAGCACAGAAACGAAGTTTTCTGGGTGGTTAGTATCATGATCACTTCACTGAAATAAATTGCAAGGAGGGCCAATGTTAAGTGACCAACCGCATCTGGCAGAAATCCCATTTCTTATAATCAATCAACCAAATAACCAACAACAGCAACAACAACAAAATAACAAAAAACCCAGGAATTAGCCAGGCATAGCGGTAGTCTTAGTCGCAGCTATTTGGAGGTTAGGGTGGGAGGATGGATTCAGCCAAAGAGACAGTTTGCAGTGAGCCAAGATCGCCCAACTGCACTCCAAATTGGGCAAGATGCTGTATCAAAAAATAAGAAATTGAGGCAGAAAAATCGCTTGGGCCGGGTGTGTTGGCTCATGCCTGTAATCCCAGCACTTTGGGAGGACAAGGCAGGCGGACCACAAGGTCAGGAGTACAAGACGAGCCTGATCAACATGGTAAAACCCTGTCTCTACTAAAAATACAAAAATTAGCCAGGCGTGCTGGCACACGCCTGTAATCCCAGCTACTTGGGAGGCTTAGGCAGGAGAACCACTTGAACCCAGGAGGCGGAGGTTGCAATGAGCCAAAATCATGCCACTGCATTTCAGCATGGGCAACAGAGCAAGACATAGTCTCCCCCCCAAAAAAAAAAGAAAGAAAACTTGTAATATTTTTATTCTTAAGTTTGAGATACAAGCATATTATATAAAGGAAATCTTGCAAATTATTCTGTCATGCTCAAAACACATAACATAGATTTCCATACATTAATACAACGCACATCATCTATAAATAACACGTAGTGTGGCCAAGGATAATGCCAACTGCAAAATAAAACATTTTTCCAACGCCTATAAAGGAGGCTGAGGGGGGAGGATTATGAGGTCAAGAGACGGTCCACCCTGGGCAACATGGTGAAACCCTGTCTCTACTAAAAAATACAAAAAATTAGCTGGGCGTGGTGGCGCGCACCTATAGTCCCAGCTACTTTGAGGCTGAGGCAGGTGAACTGCTTGAACCCAGGAGGTGGAGGTTGCAGTGAGCTGAGATCACGCCACTGTACTCCAGCAGCCTGGCGCCTGGTGACACAGCGAGACTCTGTCTCAAAATAACAAAAAAAATTTTTCCATTTCTTAGTTTGCATGGCTACCTTTCTATCCCACAATACCCACAGTAAATCCTTCATAAGAGCAAGAAACACTTACCCTCTGCAAGTCTTGCCATTAACTGAAGACGACCAGTTGTTCCCAAATCAATTCCAGTCCTTTCCAGTTCATCACTGTCCAAAAATGAACTAGCACTCGAAGCATCAGTACGTTCAGTAACATGACCAACTTTCATTGGCCTTCCTGCTAGTTCAAATCCATTAAGTTGTTCCAAAGCCTTTTTGGCACATTCTGAATCAGAAAACTGTATGATGGGGGAGGTGGGAACAAGAACAATATTTCAGTTCTTAAAATATAAACTATAATTTAAAATACATTTACGTTGTTAATGTACTCAGTAATTACTGAATGCTGAGGTAGAAATTTCAAGTTATAAGTAGCAAACACAACATACATGATGACAACACTAACTCATGCATATGAAGTTTGATGATTTCGTAGTTTAAATAAAAGATACTACGAGAAATAACAGCTTTCTATTTGAGAACATGGGACCTTGGTTAGAAAATGTGCAACTGGCCAGGTGCAGTGGCTCACACCTGTAATTACAGCACTTTGGGAGGCCGAGGCAGGCAGATCACCTAAGGTCAGGTCAAATTTTGTACTTTTTTTGTTGTTGTTGTTGAGACGGAGTCTTGCTCTATCACCCAAGATAGAGTGTCAGCTAAGTTAAACAGATTCGCTATCAACATAACAACAGCCTTAAATTTTATTGAAATGCAGATATATCAATTTTAATTTCTTGATAGAGATATATAATGTACTTTAAAAAATACCATGTTTCCAGGATCATAAAAGGTGACAGAGTACACATATCTGAAAAAACTGCCATCACGTATTTGGGTTTCATAATGAGGTAACATTAATACTTAAAAACACTTTGCTTTTAAAAGTAAAAGGCACATCTACTTACAATTACTTTAGCTGTCACCTCATAATCCTACTAAGACAGGGCAGCCATAGCTAGCCAGAAACACTTTTTTAATTTTTTTTTTTTGAAATGGAATCTTGCTCTGTTATCCAGGCTGGAATGCAGTGCCCCAATCTCGGCTCACTGCAACCTCCGCCCCCACCCCGGGTTCAAAGGATTCTCCTGCCTCAGCCTCCTTAGTAGCTGGAATTATAGGTATGCGCCACCATGACTGGCTAATTTTTTGTATTTTTAATAGACAGAGGGTTTCACCACGTTGGCAAGGCTGGACTTGAACTCCTGACCTCAGGTGATCGGCTGCCTTGGCCTCCCAAAGTGCTGAGATTACAAGTGTGAGCCAACACATCTAACCCAAAAACACTTTTAATAAGATAATTCTGGTCTTGGTTGTGAGGTTTGTACACTAAAAAGGATCTTAAGTAAAAAAGAACCCTAACAGACCTTCATTTAACTGGTAACAATGCATCATAATGTTATCAGAAATATAAGTAGAAAACATTCAATTATGGCCGAGGCGGGCGGGGATCACGAAGTCAGTAGCTTGAGACCAACCAAGGCCAACATAGTGAAACCCCAACTCCTCTAAAAATACAAAAAATTAGCCAGATGTGTTGGTAGACACGTGTAATCCCAGCTACTCGGGAGGCTGAGGCAGGAGAATAGCTTGAACCCGGGAGTCAGAGGTTGCTTTGAGCCGAGATGGCGCCATTGTACTATAGCCTGGCAACAAAGCTAGACTCTGTCTCAAAACAAACAAAAATTCAATTATATGAAGAACTGGCTAATCAAACTGACCATATATACATACTGTATATAGTATAAAGGATAACAAGGGCCGGGCATGGTGGCTCACACCTGTAATCCCAGCACTTTGGGAGGCCAAGGTGGGCGGATCACAAGGTAAAGAGATCGAGACCATCCTGGCCAACATGGTGAAACTCTGTCTCTACTAAAAATACAAAAAAATTAGCTGGGCGTGGTGGCGTGCACCTGTAGTCCTGTAGTCCCAGCTACTTGGGAGGCTAAGGCAGGAGAATTGCTTGAACCCGGGAAGCGCAGGTTGCAGTGAGCCGAGATCGCACCACTGCACTCCTGCCTGGAGACAGGCGGAGCGAGAGTGTGCCTCAAATTTAAAAAAAAAAAAAAAAAAAAAAAAAAAAAGGGGTAACAGGAACAGAGTAACATAGTTTGGATGCTTGTCCCCTCTAAATTTCATGTTGAAATGTGATCCCCACTGTCGAAGGTGTGACTTGGCAAGGTGGAAGACACGGCAGATCCCTCATGAATGGCTTGGTGCACTCCCCCTGTTAATGGGTGAGAGTCATTGCTCTGTTACTTCACAATACTTGTCTTCTATCTTCCTCCCTCTCTCTCCAAGTGACACACCTGCTCCTCCATCCAACAACCACAATAAAGGCTTTGTGAAGCACAAGTAAAAGCCTCCTGAGGCCGCAACAGAATCTGAGGAGCTCTTAGTGTCATGCCTGTACGACCTGCAGAACCTGATAACCTATTTTCTTAAATATTTTATATTTAATTTTTTTCGAGGCAGTCTTACTCTGTTGTCCAGGCTGGAACACAATGGCATGATCTCAGCTAACTACAACCTCCACCTCCTAGGTTCAAGCAATTCTCCTGTCTCAGCCTCCCGAGCAGCTGGAATTACAGGCATGCACCACCACGCCTGGCTAGTTATTAGTGGAGATGAGGTTTCACCATGTTGGCCAGGCTGGTCTCAACTATACTCCAGCCTGGGCAACAGAACGAGACTCTGGCTCATGAAAAAAAAACAAGTTAATTAATTTAATAAAAATTAAAAGCTAGGAGCAGTGCCTCATCCCTATAATCCCAGCACTTTGAAAGTCTAAAGGGGGAGATCACTTGAGCCCAGGAGTTCAACATTAGCCTCAGCAACAAACTGAGAACCCATCTCTAAGTAAGAAAAAAAAAATTTTATATTATAAAAAAAAATTAAAAGACACAAAACCCTTCTTTTCCTTATAAATTAAAGAATCTTTGAGTATTCCTTTATAACAACACATGGACTAACACATTGTTTAACAAACTTTCATTATATAGTAAGTAGAGTAAGTGGTACCACTGCTTACTAAAAAGCAGCAGCAACTGTGCGGAAACTAATTTTTTTATTTTGTGTTTTCGGGACTGAGTCTTGCTCTTGTCGCCCAGGATGGAATGTGTGATCATGGCTCACTGCAACCTCTACTTTCTGAGTTCAAGCAATTCTCCTGCAGCCTCCTGAGTGGCTGGGATTACAGGCACCCACCATCATGCCTGGCTAATTTTTTATTTTTAATAGAGGCGGGGTTTCACCATCTTGGCCAGGATGGTCTCAAACTCCTGACCTCAGGGTATCTACCTGCCCTGGCCTCCCAAAAGGAGCCACCACGCCCAGCTGCGAAAACCTGTAAATATTAAACATGCCTCCTCCCCACCATTAGTAACTATTGTACTTTCACTACGCAACTCAGATCAAAAAGTGTTAGGAGTTCCTAAGTGTAATGATTTGGTTTTCACATTCATGTGTGAGCTGTGACTCCCTTTTGTTACAAGGGCGTATTACCCTTGGCTGCGAAAAAAAAATTTTCATCAGACACAGTGGCTTACTCCTATAATAGCAGCACTTTGGAAGGGTAAAGTGGGACATCATTTAACACCAATAACTAGAGAATACTCCCAGCAACATAGCAAAAACCAGTTTCAAAAGACAGCAACTAAGTCATGATAATTATGGTAATTACTTACTGTAATAAATCCATATCCTTTGGATCGACCAGTTTCACTGTCCATCATCAGCTGGATACTTTCAATCTATAATTGAAAAGCATAATTACTATTTAACTTAAAAACAGAGTACAAAACTACTTTATTCTCTGAGACATGGTTTTAGAAATCTAGCAGTCTCCTCATCCTACAAAATAGAAGACTTATCACAATACCTCATCACCAAGAAGTCTTTTTAAAGTCTTGAAACTATAATTTTATATTTAATATGAAAAAAAAATTAGGCCGGTATGGTGACTGGCTCCTGTAATCCCAAGACTATGGGGAGCTGAGACAGGCAGATTACCTGAGGTCAGGAGTTTGAGACGAGTCTGGCCAACATGGCGAAATCAGGTATCTACCAAAATACAAAAATTGGCTGGGCTTGGTGGTGCATGCCTGTATGCCCAACTACTTGGAATACCGAAACAGGAGAATCACTTGAACCCCGGTACTCCAGCCTTGGCAACACAGCGAGAGTTGGTATTAAAAAAAAACACAACAAAACAAAAAAAAACAGTCTAGAAACTTCCCAAGCACTGGGGAGCGGGGGCAATCAACATGTTTCCTTTCCACAATGCTAAAAACACAAGGCAATAATTCCCAATTATACTAGACACAGTAAATCACAAAAATGAAGTAACTAAAAGTGACAATGAATTTGGCGATAATGGCACAATTCTGTGAATAGCACTAACTAAATACCATTGAGATTACTTTCAATCAGTTAATTGTATCACAAATTTCCCAATTAAGGTGTCCATACAAAAAAAGCATGAAAAAATTAAAAGAGCACCCAGTCAGGTGGGGTGGCTCAGGTGTGTAATCCCAGTACACTGGGAGGCAGTAGGATTGCATAAACCCAGGAAGTGAATGCTGCAATGAACTTGGATCATGCCATTACACTCCAGCCTGGATGACAGAGGAGGACTGTCTCAAACACAAAAAAAAACTTTTAATGTTAGGCATATTTTGCCAAAACTTTTTAAAAAGAGAAGTGGGCCGTGCGCAGTGGCTCACGCCTGTAATCCCAACACTTTGGGAGGGCAAGGCGGCGAATCACAAGGTCAAGAGTTCAAGACCAGCCTGGCCAACATGGCAAAACGCCATCTCTACTAAAAATACAAAAATTAGCCAGGTGGCACACACCTGGAATCCCAGCTACTCTGGGGTTGAGGCAGGAGAAGTGCATGAACCCAGGAGGCAGATGTTGCAATGAGCCGAGATCCCAAAACTGCACTCTGGTCTGGCGACAGAGCTATACACTGTCAAAAAAAAAAAAAAAAAAAAAAAAAGTGGTGTATTTGCTATGATTTGTAAAGCCACAGAGTATCTTTGGAAGGCTATACAAAAAACTGATACGGGCTACCTCTAGGAAAAGGGTAGTCATGGCTAAAGTGGGGCTATGACAGGGTAAGATTTTGCGGGAGCATTAGCTAGCAACAAATAAACAATATAAATTTTAAAACAGATCTTTAGGCCAAGTACAGTGGCTCACGCCTGAAATCCTAGCTCTTTGGGAGGCTGAGGCTGGTGGACTGCCTGAGCTCATGAGTTCAAGACTATCCTGGGCAACACGGTGACAACTGTTTCTACTAAAATGCAAAAAAAATCAGCTGGATGTGGTGGTGTGCACCTATAATCCCAGCTACTTGGGAGGCAGAAGCTGTAGAATTGGTTAAATCTGGGAGGTGGAGACTACAGTGAGCCAAGATTGTGCCACTACACTCCAGCTGGGTGACAGGGCAGTGTGACTCACACCTGTAATCCCGACAAGCTGGGAGACTGAGGCAGCTGGCTGGATCACCTGAGGTCAGGAGTTCAACACTAGCTTGGCCAACATGGATAAACCCCATCTCTATTAAACATAGAAAAAATTAGCTGGGCCTTGTGGCAGGCACCTGTAACCCTCGCTACTCAAGAGGCTGAGGCAGGAGAATCACTTGAATCCAGGAGGCGGAGGTTGCAGTGAGCCAAGATTGCGCCACTGTACTCCAGCCTAGGCGACAAGAGTGAAACTCCATCTCAAACTTAATTAAAAGTTTGACAAATCATACTCTAGAGTAATTAAAATAATTTAAACATCCAATGTTTCCTGATGTTCACTGTTATATGGTACCTAGATTTCTCAAATATACATGATTATTCATTTTAAGTAGCTGCCTCCTGCCACTACGCTCAGCTAATTTTTGTGTTTTTAGAAGAAAAGAGGTTTTACCATGTTGGCCAGGCTGCTCTCAAACTCCTGACCTCAAGCAATCCACCTGCCATAGCCTCCCAAAGTGTTGGGGTAACAGGCATGAGCAACCTCACCTAGCCAGTGAATACATTTTTTAAATTTATTATTTGTATTATTTTATTTTTTTAGTGAATACGTTTTTAAAAGTTAATGTGTATTTGTTCTATCTAGCTCTCTTTACATTTATTCCTTTTGCTAAAATTACCGAGTGGAAAAGGTTCATTGCTCAGTGACAGGACTGTGAGGAACTCTCTCTCCCTTACACAAAACTAGATGGACACTCTTGCTTCAGGTAGATAGCACAGACAGGTCCTCTAGAACAAAAGCCTAGATGCTATGTAGTGACCGCAATATCACAGTGCCAGACACAAGGCCTTGTGGCACCTCAGAGGCAGGAGATCAAATTGTTTTTTGACTCTGCCATCTAACAGTTCATGCGGCTCCCACTGCTCTGAACTTCGTTTCTTCATATAGCACATAATGGCATATCATTATGTGTTGTATGCACAACCACCCCAAGATCCTTGTTACTTATAGAAAAGTCAACGGAAGCTGGGCGAAATAGCTCATGCCTGTAATCCTACCACTTTGAGACACCAAGACGGGAGGATCACCTGAGGTCAGGAATTCGAGACCAACATTGTCAACATGGTAAAGCCCTGTCTCTACTAAAAAAAAATATGAAAATTAGCCAGGTGTGAGGGTGGGTTCCTATAATCCCAGCTACTTGGAGGCTAAGGCAGGAGAATCACTTGAAATTAAGAGGCAGAGTTTGCAGTCAGCCGAGATCATGCCATTGTACTCCAGCCTGGGAGATAGAATGAGAATGTCTCAAAATAAATAACTGAAGTCAAATTACTGGAGAAAGTGAAGTACCACAGTGGATCAGAAATGGGTCACATACTGTTAGGCAGAATAGCCTTGCCAGAGGGGCATTCATAATGCAGCCACTAAAGATTTCAACA
This sequence comes from Cacajao melanocephalus, assembly GCA_963573385.1. Lineage (NCBI taxonomy): Eukaryota > Metazoa > Chordata > Mammalia > Primates > Pitheciidae > Cacajao > Cacajao melanocephalus. The sequence goes on along the minus strand of CAUYLG010052022.1, from coordinate 37,157 downwards.
GACAGAAAAATGGGCAAATCTAATCAGGCTACCAAGGCCTGGAACTGAGCATATAACCAGGGAGACAGAGCAGAATTTTTTTTTTTTTTTTTTTTTTTTTTTAATGGAGACAGTCTTGCTGTCGCCCAGGCTGAAGTGTAGTGGTGGGATCTCGGCTGACCGCAATCTCCACCTCCCAGGTTCACAAACAAGTCTCCTGAGTTGCCAAGATTACAGACACCCACCACTACGCCCAGCTAATTTTTTGTATTTTTAGTAGAGACAGGGTTTCAAATGTTGGCCAGTATGGTCTCGGTCTCTTGACCTTGTGATCTGCCAGCCTCGGTGTCCCAAAGCGCTGGGATTATAGGCATGAGCCACCACGCCTGACAGACAAAGCAGAATCTTAAGATCTTCAACGTTTTTTTAAAAACAAACTTTTAAAAAGAAGTGCTACTAAACAATAATAGTCTTCCTATGACATAACAATTTTCTTTTGAGACAGGATCGAACTGCTACCCAAGGTGGAATCAAGTGGCATGAACACAGCTGGGATTAAAGGCATGAGCCACAGTGCCCAGCCAAAGTAGATTTTTAAATGATTAATTTTAATACCCATTATGCATTTCACATGGCACTATGAATATTAGTAACATTCTTTAAGTGACCTATTCTAATCTGTTTTAACCTATGTTGTCATATAAATTTTTCTAAAAGCAACCCTTATCCTCTTAGTATTAATCTCCCAGAAAGATAACAAAGTAGGAAATACAGAAATTATTATGTATTCAGATCAACAACCTACTGAAGATTCATTGAAGAACTCGGACTTACCCTTCCGAAAGGCTCAAAGATCCCACGAAGCATATCTTCAGTTATATTAAAGTGTAAAGAACCCACATAAAGCCTCATAGGTCCAGCACTTCCCTTTTGTAAATTGTTTGCCATTGCTGCAGCTCTATTTTTTTCTGCCTAAAAGACAAAATGCACATCACACAGAGCTAACACACAGTAGCTTCACCAGGGTAAACCACACAGATTTGCATAACAACTGATTCAAAGTTTAGTGTGATAAAAGTATCACCCTAAGTAACTCAGACACTAAGAGGAACATTGTACGGATCAACTTATGAGGCATCTAGAATATGCAAATTCATAGAGAGAAACTAGATTACATTTTATCAAGGGCCTGCAGGAGATTAGGGGGTTATAACTTCAATGGTACAGTTTCTATATGAGACAATGAATATACCTGGAGATGATTACTGGTGATGATTATTCCATCGCTATAAATTTAATAAATAGCATTGAACTGCACACTTTAAAAATGGTTAAAATGCTAAATGTGTGTGTATAAATCTACAATGAAAATAGTTTTATTTAGAGTTTTATTTTTTTGAGACAGGGTCTCACACTATGTTGCCCAGGCGTCTCTTGAACTCCTAATATTAAGTGATTGTCCCTCCTTCTCAGCCACTAGAGATTGCCAGGGATACAGCACACCCCATCACACCCTGCTTATTTTATGATGTTTTCAGAGCATATGCCAGTCACACATAAAGCAAGCAGGCTACATTTCACACCAGAAATGAAATGAATGATCAACCTACATTCTGACATCACTCTTAAGATGCATTCTGATATCACACATACTACATAGAGAGAAGAATGCTTCCTGGAATTATTAGACACAATCAATATTCATTAAAATTAACACACTTGAGATTAGTATAACCAAATGTACAGTTGTTTGTGATAAGGGGCATATGCCAGAACATAAACTGTATCACCAAGCAAACATTTTGAGTCAGTTGTCATCCCTCCATAACCAAGATCTACTCAACAAAAGTTGTCCATTTACATTCTAACACAGGCTTCTCTTGTAACAAACTAGTGTACATTTGGTAGTACTGCTCCTACAACAGTTTGTTACATGAATTAAGTACCTCATTTAATATGCTACTTCTCAGCCCTTAGTCCTGCCAATCCATACCCAGCTACTAAGTTTGTCTTCCAACATAGGAAATAATCTGAGTAATTATCTTCCTATCCAGTTTACAAACAATCACATTATACTCAATAATTACTACTTAATGTAAAGCAGAACCCTTCTAAAAATGATAAAAGTGAGGACAATAGGCCCAGCACAGTGGCTCAGGACTATATTACCAACACTTTGGCAGACCAAGGTGGGCGGATCACTTGAGGCCAACAGTTCGAGACCAGCCTGGCCAAAGCAAAACCCCGTCTCTACTAAATATACAAAAAATTTAGCTGGGTGTGGTGGTGTATGCCTCTAATCCCAGCTACTTGGGAAGTTGAAGGACAAGAATCACTTCAACCAAGGAGACAGAAGTTGCACTGAACCAAGATCACATATAACTGCACTACAACTTGGGTGACAGAGTGAGACTGTATTTAAACAAAAAAGAGAGGATAATAATTTGGCCAAGGTTACATACAGCTTACCTAGCAGTGAAATTGATATTTCAAGTCACATTTGGTTATAAAGCTAATGAAGAACTTCACAAAATTATGTAAAGTAAGTCTGATCTCCCACAGGGTACCACATCTCTAATATGAGCACATTAAGAGGCCAAAACATGATTTAGAGACTCCTCTCTAAATCATGAAAAATCAGCCAGGCATGGTGTTTGATGCCTGTGTTCCCAACTACTTTGGGGACTGAGCTGGAAGGATCACTTGAGCCTAGCTAGGAAGTTGAGGCTGTAAATGTGCCACTGTCCTCCAGCCTGGGCAACTGAGCTTGTCCAAAATGAAGTTAAATTTGATGAAGTAACTCAGATTATTAAAAAAGAGTTACAGAGTATTTAAGCAGTTTGAAAACCAACCAATATGACTACTGTACTTCATATTGCTCAAAATATTAAATACTGTCTTTGCGATTTAAAAAAATCAAGTCATTAATTACTGACAAAAATCAGTAACTTGTTTCTGGTGTTTCCCCTCCGCCCTCACTGTAGAAAGAAGAGACAGAACAGGGCCCTACAGGCAGTGTGGTGGGATCTTCTACATGGCACAGAGGCAGAAAAAAAAAGTCACTTGTTTATTAATACAAATGAATACAGATCAATTCCAATGATAGGGTCATATTATATAATCCACAGAATGATACATTCCAACTTCTCAACATCCGTAAGAACTATTAAATGCTATCAAAGTGCAGTGTGGCTGAAGTGATCCTAACACCTCAAGAGACCCAGGCCAGAGGATCACTTTATTTTTATTTATTTATTTACTTTTTTAATAGAGATGGAGTTCCACCATGTTGGTTAAGCTGGTCTTCAACTCCTGACCTCTCAGACAATCCACCCACCTTGGCTTCCCAAAGTGCTGTGATTACAGGCGTGAGCCACAGTGCCCGGCCCAGAGGATCACTTTAGTCCATAAGTTTGAAATTATCCTCAACAACATGGCAAGACCCTGTTCCTTCAAAAAATTTAAAACTCAGCTGGCAATGGTGACATGTACCTGCAGTCCTAGCTACTCAGAAGACTGAGGAGAAAAGACTGTTTGAGCCCGGCAGATCAAGGCTACAGTGAGCTGTGATTATGTCACTGTACTCTGATCTCGGAGTGAGACCGTTATCTCAAAAACAAGGCCGGGTGCGGTAGCTCATGCCTGTAATCACAGCACTTTGGAAGGCCAAGGAGGGAGGATCATCTGAGGTCAGGAGTTTCAAGAGCAGCCTGGCCAACATGGTGAAATCCTGTCTCTACTAAAAATACAAAAAGTAGGCCAGGCATGATGGGTCTCGGCTATAATCCCAGCACTTTGGGAGGCTGAGGCGGGTGGATCACAAAGTCAGAAGGTTCAAAACTAGCCTGGCTAAGAATGGTGAAACTCCATCTCTACTAAAAATACAAAAAATTAGCCGGGCGTGATGGCGCACGCCTGTAATTTCAGCTACTTAGGAGGCATAGGCAGAGAACTGCCTGAAATCAGGTGATGGAGGTTTCAGCGAGCCTACATCACGCCACTGCACTCCAGCATGCGAAATAAAAGACTCCATCTCAAAAAAAAAAAGTAGCCAAGCATGGCGTTAGTCTCCTGTAATCCCAGCTACTCAGGAGGTTGAGGCAGAAGAATCTCTTGAACCCAGGAGATGGCGGTTGCAGTGAGCTGAGACCAGGCCATTGCACTCCAGTTTGGGTGACAGAGTGAGACTCCGTCTCGAAGAAAACCAAAAACCAAAAAAACAAACAAAAGGGCAACACAAGGAGAAAAGACAGGATGACGGTCTCGAGAAAACTATCAAAGTAAGCAAGACAAAGTTAAAAAAAAAAAAAAGGTCCCTGAGAACATCTGACTCCTAAGGTAATGAGTCGCAGTTACTGTAGATGAGGCACAGGACATGAAAGCACGATACCATGCAACAGGAGGCTTTCAAGACCATCAATAATCAATCTCTTAACCAGGAAAAAAATTACCTGTGATGCCTGTACTATGATTGGCACTCCTAAAACTCGTTGGCCAGTTAATCCTATTGCTAGAGGCACCGAGCTAACATCAACAAACTCCACGTAAGCAATTCCTTTGGAACGTCTTGAATTTCTGTCAGAAATCATCCTCACATCTCGAACCTAGAAAGAAAACACAGTTCTGTTTGTGCCACCATCCATTGTAAGCCACATACATATAATTCTTTCAAGAAAAGATATTAAGGTTGAAGCAAAGGATGAAGGCATTATGAATTTATTTAAAAACGTAAATCTGTAGGACAACTCCCATATTCTATCCCTATCTTTTAAAAAATTTGTAGTAACATTTACCAACTCCAATACTGTAAGATGTAAAATGGAAACATTACCACAAACAAATACTGCTACTAAATCAAAAGATTTGATGTTTAGATGTTCTCTCTTGCAATAGCTACCTATTTGACCTCCCTACGCAGGCTAAGATTACCTTTCCTACGGTAGAGAAAAACTCTTCCAAATCCCTTGGTCGAATTCTTGCTGCCAGCTGCATACAGAAGACTGTCCTTGCATCTCTTTCCTCAGGAGTTAGATTATCAATAGGTTCCCTAATAGGAGTAAAAAATATAAAATTAATTTTATAACAGATTACTTTAAAATAATTTTTTATTTCTCCATATATTTCAACAGTTTTTCAGGTACAGGTACTTTTTGGTTACATACACGAGTTCTTTCGTGATGAATTCTGAGATTTTAGTGTACCTGTCACCTGAGCAGTATATACTGTATCCCTCACTCCTTTCCCAACTCCTCCCCAATATTTTCATCTTTAGAAATTAGGTCCTGCTATGTTGCACAGGTTGGCCTTGAACTACTGGGCAATGCTTTTGCCCCAGAACCCCAAAATGCTGGGATAACAAGTGTGAGCCACTGGCCTGACCTAAAACAAGTGTCAAACATTCATTTTCATAGTATGAATAAGCTGTGAAACTAGTCTGTCATATTCCCAAGCCTATTTTCAGTAAGATCTATTGACAAAAAATGTCCATAAAACTATTCAATTTAACTCAATTCCTTCTAAAGAATAAAGTTTACTGTTTTTTATAATCACATCTTACATGGCATTAGCACAGAAGTCTACTGTCCTTACAATCTCAAAAAGGGTAATTTTTCTAAAGGAAGGATCAACCAGAAGCCTGTTTAATAAGTCATAAAAAATATCACTGGACCAATCACAAATGCCAGACTGATACAAAAATCAGTGTAACGGATGCTTCCTTAAAACAAAACCATAAAACTACAAAGAGAATTCAGTTTGATAATCACAATGGCAAACTCGAAGTGAAACCCCAAATGATTCCAAAAATTCTACTTTTGTTTTACAAATTTGGATTAAGTGTCTATTAACATCATCTCTGTTACAAAATACCAGTTAGTTTAATGTTTTAAGTCAATCCTTAAAGGTGTTAAGCCTAAACATGCTCTTTTCCATTTTTTGGACACTCTCAGGATGTACAAGTCGTGGGGGTGTTTGGATGCCTTCTCTTGCAATTTCACTCCACCTGTAAGATTTGTCACAAAACCTTTTTTTTTCCTGAGACAGAGTCTAACTCTGTCACCCAGGCTGGAGTGCAGTGGCATGATCTCAGTTCACCACAACCTCCACCTCCCAGGTTCAAACGATTCTCCTGCCTCAGCCTCCCAACTAGCAAGAATTACAGGAACATGCCACCATACCTGTTTGATTTTTGTATTTTTAGTAGACACGGGGTTTCATCATGTTGGTCAGGCTGGTCTTGAACTCCTGACCTTGTGACCTGCCCGACTCGGCCTCCCAAACTGCTGGGATTACAGGCATTAGCCACCCTGCCTGGCACAAAAGCTTTTAAGGTCAGTAATAGTAGAAAGACTGCTTGGCTCAGGAGTTTCAGACCAAACTGGGCAACATGGCAAAACCTTGTCTCTACAAAAAAAAAAAAAATTAGCAGGGTATGGCGGCTACACTTATAGTCCCAGCTACTGGGGAGGCTGAGTTGGGTGGGATTGCTTATGCCCGGCTGTTAGAAACTAGAGTGAACCATAATTGCATCATGGCACTCTAGCCTGGATGACAAAGTGAAATCCTGCCTCAAAGAAAAGCTTTTTGCTGGGCCCCATGGCTCGCGCCTTAATCCCAACACTTGGTAGGCCAAGGTGGGCAGGTCACCATGTCAGGAGTTCAAGACCAGCCTAACTAACATGGTTTTGAAAACCCTTCTCTACTAAAAATACAAAAAATGAGCCAGGCATGGTGGCATGTGCCTGTAATCCCAGCTACTCAGGAGGCTGAGGCAGGAGAATCGCTTCAAATTGGGAGGTGGAGGTTGCAGTAAGGCAAGACTGCAACACTGCACTCCAGCCTAGCGAGTGAGACTCTGTCTCAAAAAAAAAAAAAAAAAATAGCTGGGTGTGGTGGTAGGGGCCTGTAACCCCAGCTACTCAGGAGGCTGAAGCAGGAGAATCACCTGAAACCAGGAGGCAGAGATAGCAGTGAGCCGAGATCACAACACTGCACTCCACAACCTGGGCAACAGAGCAAGGCTCCGTCTTAGGGGAAAAAAAAAAAAAAAAAAAACCTTGTAAATTATAATTAAGACTTACCAAATCCTAGAATTCTACAGTATAGCTGAATACACCATACAATAAAGTTATAAGATGCTCTTAAAGGAAATGAAAAATCTTAGTATAACAATGCTACCACCTGGCCAGATGCAATGAATGGTTCCAGCCTGTAATCCCCCCCCTTTGGAAGGCCAAGACAGGTGGATTGCCTGAGGTCAGGAGGTCAAGACCAGCCTGACCAACATGGCAAAACCCCGTCTCTACTAAAAATACAAAAATTAGCCAGGCGTGTTGGGACACGCCTGTAGTCCCAGCAACTCAGGCGGCTGAGGCAGGAGAATCTTTAGAACGAGGAGATGGAGGCTGCAGTGAGCTGAGATCACACCACTGTACTCCAGCCTGGGTGACCAAGTGAGACTCTGCCTAAAAAAAAAACAAACAAAAAAAACCCCACAGTACTGCCCAGGGGTGGTGGCTCACACCTATAATCCCAGCAGAAGTGGGTGGATCATGAGGTCAGGAATTTGAGACCAGTCTGGCAAACATGGTGAAACCCAGTCTCTACTAAAAATAGAAAAATTGGCAGGGTGTGGTGGCAGGCACCTGTAATCTCAGCTACTAGGGAGACTGAGGCAGTAGAATTGCTTGAACCTGGGAGGTAGAGAGACTGAGTTTGCAGTGAGCTGAGATTGTGCCACTGCACTCCAGCCTGGGCAACACAGCAAGACTCTGTCTCAAAAAACAAACAAAAAACCACAATGCTACCACCTAACACAATCTTCTTTGAACCAAAACAGTAGACTGAACAGATACAATTCTTACTTTTATTTATTTATTTATTTATTTATTTATTAAAGACGGGGTTTCACCATGTTGGTCAGGCTGGTCTTGAACTCCCGACCTCGGGTGATCCACCCGCCTTGGCCTCCAAAGTGCTTGGATTACAGGCGTGAGCCACCTTGCCCGGCCAAATCACTAAGATTTTTGAGGTGAAATACTCTTCCTCAGATAAGAGAGCCAAATGGCGAAAATTACTTTTCCACATTACACTATTTCAAATAACTCATTATTTATGCCAAAGGTAAGTCTAAAGTTTCCTATAACTGTTATCTTGCCAACACAAAGAAATGTTTGACATGAATATGCTAATTGCCCAGATTTGACCATTACACGCTGTACAGATATATCATAACATCACTGTATACCATAAATATACACATTGAATGTCCATTAAAAATAAGAAATGCAGCCAGGTACAGTGGCTCACGCCAGCAATCCCAGCACTTTGGGAGGCCGAGGTGGGGAGATCATCTCAGTCAGGAGTTTGAGACCAGCCTGGCCAACATGGTGAAACCCCATCTCTACTAAAAATACAAAAATTAGTTGGGCATGGTGGCAGGTTCCTATAATCCCAGCTAATCAGGAGGCTGAGGCAGGAGAATCGCTTGAACCCGGGAGGTGGAGGTTGCAGTGACTGAGATCGCGCCACTGCACTCCCGCCTGGGGCAAAGACCGAGCCGGTGTCACCTCATCACAAAAAAAAATGCGGGGGGGGTTGGGGGAGCAAGAAGAATTTATTTTAAGTAAAACAGGGAAATAAGATCACATTAAAATAACTTTTGTGGCTGGGCGTGGTGGATCACACTTGCAATGCCAACACTTTGGGAGGCCAAGGTGGGTGGATCATCTGAGGTCAGGAGTTTGACACCAGCCTGGCCAACAGGGTGAAACCCCATCAATGCTAAAATACAAAAAGTAGCAGGGCATGGTGGTGTATGCCTGTATTCCCAACTACTTGGGAGGCTGAGACATGAGAATCGCTTGAGGCAGAGGTTGCAGTGACCCAAGATCGCACTACTGCACTCCAGCCTACATGACTCAGACTACGTCTCAAAATAATAACTTTTGCTTCTTTTTAATTACATGAAATTAAAGTGAAAGCTACTGAAAAATCAGTATAAATTCACTTGATTTTAAAGTACTAGAACTGTAAAAGAAAGCAAAAGCAAAATTTAATATGGTCCTAATTACTAAATATCATTAAATTTAACAGTACCATAAGCTGCAAAGCTTCATTAAGAGCTAAAGGCTTTAAAGAAGAAAACTACCTCACAGGGCTCTTGTCTTTTCTGAATGGACTTTTGCTTCGGGAACGTCGTCTGCTGCAAAGTTAAAAAGTTTCAGAAGTTATCCAAACAAGTACAGCATGTCAGTTCCTTGAAAAACAATTTAAACAATTCAGAAGTATGTTTAAAAACCTTAATTTGATGCTATGAGGCAACCCAATCTTTCCTCGGATGGCACTGTTAAATTTTGGTCCGGAGCTAAAAAGGAAACACAAAATTACACTAGTTACAGGTTTAGGGTCTTGCTAAGATCGCATTCATGCGCTCTCCAGCAAGACTAACATTGTTTAGGTTGCTGCTTTTCCACCTCAGTTATGAAGAGGAAACAAAAATACTTAGATGTCTCTTAACTTTATCCCAGGCAAGCTGCCCTTGAATTTATCCATCCTGGACCACTGAGAGGTGCCAAGACCAAAGGTTACAGCCTCAAAATTTTCAGATTCTGAAAATGCACACACCCATTTTCAGTCTATAGATTATCTTTTTAAGCTACATATACATATAAATACAGTCTTGAGAATTTAAAAAAACACACACATATAAAAAATAAATCCCTCTGAACTTCCTCACACCACCAATAACTATGGTTAACAATTTGGTGTGTATCTTTGCAGAACCTCTCTTGGGAATATATGTGTGTACATCTACATATACAATATTCACACATGTCTTCTTTTTGAAAGACTTATTTAAAAACTGAAGACAATTTTTTAGTCATGCAACTTAGGTATTTCCCCATTCAACAGTAACTCTTAGACAGCATGACACCATTTAATACGCTATACTTCAGTTGTTTCAAAATATTTCATCATGAAGATGTTAAGGTAATTCACCAATTCTGTACAAAACTTTTTGAGGATTTGTCATGACTAATGGAGTATTTTCAAAAAGATCACAAAGGTAATTATTATGTAGTAACAGTTTTTGTGACTTTTTAAAGACCAGGCTAACTTAAAGGGACTAGCCAGCTGTCCCTTAGTGCTCATCCTGCTATCTTATTCCAAAAGAACAGCGAAATAAATAAATACGTTGTGGCCTGTGATCCACTCACGAATTAGTTTTCATGGACACTATGCCTACCTACAATGTGCGATTAGTTCCAAATAAAACACTTTATCAAATTGGTCCTTTGCAATTCAGACTAACGGTGATGACTGAATATCATTTACCGGATAAAGTTCTCAAGTAACTGGTTATAAGCTATTTTCTTTCCCCTTCAATTATAATATGTTCTCAGTTATAATCTCAAACCCAACATAAAAACTAAGTTATTTTTAAATAAAGTTAGACCAGGATCCACCAAACAGAAAGTACCCATCACTCAAAGGAATTAGGCTAATTCCCTTCCCTACATTTAGTGATTTAACATAATCCCATTTTAAGAATGCAATGAATCTTGGTAAATGGAACAAAAGCTGACAATTTCCTACTGCTGTATAGCATTTAGAATTAGAACAGCATTGCGGTCCCGTTTTCAGCTATCAAAAGTTAATGAAATAAGCAGAATAAGGGAACCCATAAAACATGAAGTTCAGTTTTATTTTAAAAATAAAAGAGCCAGAATCCGAATTCATGTAATGCCAAAACATTTCATGAATCCATTAAGTCCTCTGAGAACTTTACATTTTCTTCTCATTCATTATTTATTAATAGCTTATCTGCAACTTATTATCTCCTTAAAAGGTTAGCAAACAAATGCTTAGCTTAGTGGGTTAAGTAAATCGCCAAGTGATTTAGGTCTTTGAATTCCATCCTTAACCCTTCAACTCTTAAAGTTAGAAGGGTTATTTTTAATATATTTCAGAGCTTACAGCAGTGTGTTTATTAAGAGGAATTAACCTCATAAAGCGTTAAGGACTGCTAGATTCAACCCTCAGAACTATAAGTAGTTTTTTAATATAGTTATTTACTAATCATAATGAATCTGTTTACCACTTTAAATATCTACATCCAAATTTCTAGTGATTTAATCTTGAAAACAATTTTAGTTTAGAATATCTTTTACTATTATTAACAAATCTTAAACACAGAAGAGCCCAAAACAGGATCCTGATAGACACACACACAACAAATTCACAACTGGCCTGTCATTTCAGCTGATAACAGCCACAGTTAAAAGACTTTTTACTTACTGTTTACTAATTACCAATGTATAACTTAGTATTCATCAGAACTTTACAATTTTAAGTAAATATATATTTAGCAAATACTGTAACAGCTCAGACACTGTTAAGTTTCTCAGTTATTTGGGCACAACAATGTCATCTTTTTCAAGCACTCTAGTGCTTTAATGTAGTTTCCATTGATTGGCATACAATTTAAAAAAGTTTAACAGAAAATAATCTGTATGCCCAGTAAAAGCAAATTTTTACATGTTTGTCTATGCACTATATTTTCAATTTAGAAGCATTCAATGCCAATATTCTTAATTCAATACTTTTTAACCAATCATTTAAAAAAATTCACAATCAAACCACTCGAGTTAAATTGCTATATGAATACCCAGAGAATAACCCTCAAACCAAAATCGTAACTACAATTACATACTAAGGACTTCTGTAGCGGCCTCTAAATCTCCGATCTCGACTTCTTGAGCGGCTCCGTCGTCTTTCTTTGCTTCTACTTCGCTTCCTTTCACGGCTTTTGCTCTTTTTCCTTTCTCTATCTCTACTTCGCTTCCGTTCCTTACTTTTGCTTCTCTTTCGTTCATGACTACGACTTCTGCTCTTGCTTTTTTTCCTCCTGAGAAGAAAAAAATTCACCATTATCACGCTGGTTTAAGAACTCACCATGACATAGTACCTTTTATGGCCAGAATCTTTTCTGTATCCTTTCATGAATTTATTTGACTAGTTTTACTATGATATGATGGTACATAATCATACTTAAAAAAATTCCTATAATCCCAACACTTTGGGAGGTTGAGGTGGGTGGATCAAGAGGTGAGGAGTTCAGGACCAGCCTGGACAACATAAGAACTAACTTATTAAGCCTGTCTCTAACAAAAACACGAAAACTAGCCAGGCGTGGTGGCGTGCATCTGTAGTTCCAGCTACTCGTGAGGCTGAGGCAGGATAACTGTTTGAACCCAGGAGGTGGAGGCTGCAGTGAGCCGAGACTGTACCACTGCACTCCAGCCTGGGCAACACAGCAAGACTCTGTCTCAACAACAAAAAAAAATTGCTAGGTATGACAAACAATATCCCACCTTTGCCTTTTATTAACATTACTGAAAATCAGCAGAGAAGACATTATTTGAAAGACACCATCCTCTAAGAGCAGGAACTGCAATGATCTCTTGAGATTTAGCTACAGCTTTAAAAAGGAAAGGGACTTGTAGGCAAGTACAAATCAAAACGCAAACCTTTACTTTGTCATACAACAGGCAAACAAAAGCCATTACTGTAATCCAGAAGATATATTAATAAAACAAATTTACAACAGAGTAGTTCACATTTAAGTACTAGTACTGGTTCATTTTTAAAAATTTTCATCAAATACAGTAATTTACCATTAAGTCAATTTTGCACCAATTTACACAAGGAAATATTTTATACTTTGAAAGGGTCATACAGACATCAACATTTTGGTTTTCATGGGCAAAACTGTAATGACAAAGGACACTAAGAACCAATGGAGCCCGGGTGCAGTGGCTCATGCCTGTAATCCAGCACTTTGGGAGGCCGAAGTGGGCAGATCACTTGAGGTAAGGAGTTCAAGACCAGCCCAGCCAACATGGTGAAACCCCGCCTCTACCAAAAACACAAAAATTAGTTGGGTCTGGTGGTGCGTGCCAGTAATTCCAACTACTTGGGATGGCTGAAGCAGAAGAATCGCTTGAATATGGGAAGTGGAGGCTGCCGTAAGCTGAAACCACACCACTGTGCTCCAGCCTGGGCAACAAGAGCAAAACTCCATCTCAAAAAATAAAAAATAAAGCTGGGTGCAGTGGCTCACACCTATAATCCCAGCACTCTGGCAGGTCAAGTCGGGTGGATCACCTGAAGTCAGGAGTTCAAGACCAGCCTGGTCAACATGGTGAAACCCTGTCTCTACTAAAAATACACAAAGTAGCTGGGCATGGTGGCACAAGCCCTTAGTCCCAGCTACTCGGGAGGCAGGAGAATCACTTAAACCTGGGAGGCGGAGGATGCAGTGAGCAGAGATCGAGCCACTGCACTCCAGCCTGGGAGGCAAAGCATCACTCTGAATCAAAAACAAGAACTAATGGAACTAATGCAGTAATACATTTTGACATTCCCAGACTTTAATGTGACCATTTCAAATACTTCCTAAAGTTACAATGAATACACCAGAAACTAGAGTATGCCATTTTTAAGCCAGTTTATAGAAGCCTGTGGTGTGCAATCAAAACCAATGATCATCTTGACCTTCACAGATCTTTTTAAAATCTCAAACTGAAAACCAAAAACCCTATATCTTTCTGTTCACTTCTGTATTCACAGTATACCACCCATTCATCATTAAATCATAATCTATACCTGTGTCATCATCCAAATTTTAGAGGTGCCTTCAGACATTTCAATATAAATTTTGACATTTCAAAATCAACTTATTCCACTAAAATGTCAATTTGTAGTGGCTTAAAAATTAAACATTTTGACAATTCTGTATCATTATCTGGATATGTAATTGTTTATTCCTTATCAAAGCAAAGTTATATAGCACAAGAGCAACAGAGGTCTGCCTCAGACAACCTGTAAGCAGGTCATCTTAGAGTGCATTTAAAATAGAAAATGAAGACACCCACCTTCTGGAATCTTGAAACCCACACTCCAATCACAAGGAGATGTAGAGCTTTCCAAGGAGGCAGAAACTTTGTCTAAAATTTCAAGATAATCCACCTGACTGTCAGAAATGTATATATGCTAAGCAGCACATGACAGAAAATTAGGCTACACTCATTATTTATATAGAACTCATCAAAGCAATGCCCAGATCGGCAACAGGTTAACACTACAATTTTGTTGCCTAAAAAACGTAACACTATCTCTGTGACACTATTCTAACTAAAGAATTCTGTGAGATTTCTAAAACCTAAAGTCCTGAATATAATAAATTAGGGGACAAGGTAAAAAGTCCATCCCCCTAAAAAACAGACAAAGTTTTTGTTCTGCTCATAGATGGGCTACCACAAGAGAGGCAACCAGCCTATTTACCTCTCATAGGACCCAAAACTTATTCTGCCAAAAGGAAATACTTGAAAATTGGAGAGCTAATTTTAATTTATGGTCTTCTAGGACTTTTTGTAAACAAGTCCCCATCCACATCTGAAGGCAACCCCAGACAGGTAAAAAGACAGCAACATACTAAGACATTCAGAAAATACAATGTTTTGCATAAAAGCCCAGAGAAAAATATAAGGGTGCAAGAAACCAGTGTACTTCCAGCTTCAAAGAGCATTTACTACATTAACTAAAGAAGGGTTTTCAAAATCCATACTAATAGTCAAATCCTGTTACAACTTAAAAAGGACTTTCCAAAGTCTTTAATGGCAGTGAAATTTTGTACTGAACATCATTGAAGTAAATGGTCCACTGGGCTGGGCCTTTGGACTTTTTGGTTATATGGCCTCTGCTGTAAAGGTGTTTTGCTATAACTGGATTTGACCTCTTCCATGTAAGAAGATCTAAATTTTAAATGCAAAGTATTCTGGAAAATAAGAAGAAAAATAGAAAAGTCATTTATTCCAAAATTTATAGATAATCCACACCACAGTAGCCAATATATTTCAACTGTGTCACTTTAATGTTATCTTTTATTGATTAATTCTCTAAAGAGCTTAACGGAATGGACGCTGATTTAGACTTTGCAAAACTGGTTACTTTAACAAATAATATTCCCATGAGCATAAGCTCAGGCACTTAGGATGAATACTTTGAGGTCTTGCAAAACTTGGGTTTATAGCTCTTCAGAAAGTAGGCTGACAACCAATTTGTGTCACAAAAAACTTTGTTGCTTTTATTATTCTAGGATACAATGAAGTGTATGTTGAGAATCAGAAGTATACAACTAAAAAACAAATTTAGTCAACTCAGTTTCTCAGAATATGCATTTTTCTACTACCTAACAAGCTATAGCTCAATATGGCTTTTAAGACAATGAAGTTTTAGAATGAAAAATGTAACATGGCACTTTCCTTTGGTTAGGAAATTTAATTTTAGTACTAAAGGTTAAAAGCAAAGGCAGAATGTTTTACATGTTCTCTATATATTCCTAAATACAAAAATTTTCTTCCAGGTACATTAAAATGAATTTCAAAGATAAACCTCCTTTACAAAAATCAAGAGTCCTGATTGAACAAGGGGGTCATTTATTTCATCATCTATAATTGATGAGAAGTATGACCAAGTATTTTAAGATTACTAGACAAAGTGTTTTTGAAAGGGTCTTCCCTTAAACAATCATATGGTTAAAGAAAATTGTCCATTCTTCTATTTAGTCCTATAGGACTCTACGTTAGACAAAGGCCACCTAACATCACACATGGACAGCTTAATGCTTAACTCCCTTATAAAAGCTTGTAGCCTTAATGAGGATAAAAACAAGCAGAAACTGGATACGACCTTAATGGCAGAGGGAAATGAGAGAATGTTACAACAATGAAAGTCTGTACCCAACAGTTATGTTCTTATCCTTCTGGCACTTGAGGCGAAATCATTACTTAACCACTAGAGCTGACACCTAGATTAGATAATTTATGTCACTTTATATGGATAAGCCTTCCAGGGTTTTCTTTTGATTAGAGAATTGCAAAATAGAAACATTAGGAAACCATTACTTTGGCAGAAGGTCTAAAACTAAATGACATAAACCATGTGATGACTGGTTGGTTGCATTAGATCACATCAAGACTAAACCCAATCTGATCCCCACAACTTCTTTTGATTGGTGAGTAACTATCAATGATTCCCATCCAAGCTTACACCAGAAAAAAGGAGGTCATTTTCTAAAAACTGTATCATTTTTAATCCATTACCACATTATTTTGGGGGAACTACAAAAAAAAAATTGGCTTATCAAGCCTTTAATAATCCTATATAAAATTTTCTCATCTATTTTATGATATTTCATCCACCTTCCTACCAGAGTTGTAGTGACAATAACTGAGGTCCTTACTATAAAGTATTTAGGGCTCTTAGGAGGAAGAGCCAAAAAGAAATCAAGTAAGTGGCTATTTTTCTCTCATTTTTCATTATTATAAGGTCATAAGTACGACAGATTTGTTTATTTGAGACAAAGTCTCACTCTGTCACCAGGCTGGAGTGCAATATCGAGATCACAGCTCATTGCAACCTCTATCTTCCAGGTTCAAGGGATTATCCTGCCTCAGCCTCCCGAGTAGCTGGGACCACAGGCATGTGCCACTATGCCCAGCTAATTTTTGTATTTTTAGTATAGACAGGGTTTCACCATGTTGGCCAGGCTGGTCTTGACCTTGTGACCAGACCAACTTGGCCTCCCAAAGATCACAGGCATGTGCCACCCCACCCAGCCCAGATTTTTTTTAAGATGGAGTCTTGGCCAGGCACAATGGCTCATGCCTGTAATCCCAGCACTTTGGGAGGCTGAGGCAGGTGGATCACCTGAGGTCAGGAGTTTGAGACCACCCTAGCCAACAAGGTGAAACAACATCTCTACTAAAAATACAAAGTTAGCCGGGCATGGTGGCACATGCCTGTAATCCCAGCTACTCAGGAAGCCGAGGCAGGATAATCACTTGAACCCGGCAGGAAGAAGTTTCGATGACCCAAGATTGCACCATTGCACTCCAGCCTGGGCAACAAAAAGAAAATTCCATCTCAAAAAAAAAAAAAAAAAAAAATACAAGGGTGCCTGTAATCCCAACTATTCGGGAGGCTAATAAGGCAGAATTGCTTGAACCTGGGAGGCAGAGGTTGCAGTGAGCCGAGATCGCGTCACTGAACTCCAGCCTGGGTAACAAGAGCAAAATTCCATCTCCAAAAAAAAAAGAGTCTCACTCTGCGACCCAGGCAGGAATGCAGTGGTGCACTGTTGGCTCACTGCAATCTCCACTTCTGGGGTTCAAGTAATTCTCCTACTTAAGCCTCCTGAGTAGCTGGGACTGCAGGCACGTACCACCACACCCAGATAATGTTTGTATTTTTAGGAGACAGGGTTTCACCAATGTTGACCAGGCTGGCCTGGAACTCCTGGCCTCAAGTGATCTGCCTGCCTTAGTCTCCCAATGTGCTGAGATTATACAGGCATGAGGCACCACAGCCTGGCCAACAAAATGTTTTAATATGGCACCATAAACACAGACTAATGAAACAATTTAATGTTTACAACATGACCACATATTAAGAATCGCTAACCTCAGAGCTTAAAGGAAACTTCAAAAACTGATACAATCCAACCTTATAAAGTGGATCTCGGCTGGGCATGGTGGCTCACGCGTGTAATCCCAGCACTTGGGGATTACTGAGGCGGGCAGATCAGGAGGTCAGAAGTTCAAGACCAGCCTGGCCAACAAAATGAAACCCTGTCTCTACTGAAAATACAAAAATGAGGGAAGCATGGTGGTGCGCATCTATAGTCCCAGCTACTAGGGAGGCTGAGGCAGTAGAATCGCTTGAAGAGGGGGTGGGGGGTGGGGGTGGAGGTTGTGGTGAGCTGAGCGACTCCAGCCTAAGAAACAGAGCCAGACTCAGTCTTTAAAAAAAAAAAATCGTTTGAAGCCAGGAGGCGGAGGTTGCAGTGAGCCCAGATCCCACCACTGTACTCCAGCCTAGGCAACAGAGCGAGACTCCATCTCAAAAGAAGAAGAGGAAGAAAAAAGGCCCAGCCCATGGCTCATGCCTGTTATCCCAGCACTTTGGGAGGCTAAGGCAGGGAGATCATGAGGTCAGATCAAGACCATCCTTGACAACATGGTGAAACCCTGTCTCTACTAAAAACATAAAAATTAGCTGGGTGTCGTGACACATCCCTGTAATCCCATCTACTCAGGAGGCTGAAGCACTAGAATCGCTTGAACCTGGGAGGTGGAGGTTGCAGTGAGCTGAGATCATGCCACTGACCTCCAGTCTGGTCGTAGAGTGAGACTCTGTCTCAAAAATTTAAAAAAGTGGATCTCGTCATAACTGCTACTTAAGACTTTTTGCACAGTTTTCTGTACCAGTCTGTAGCAGAGTTCCTACTGAGTTACTCAACTTACCCAAATAAAGTATACAGATATATTCAATTTCCAAAACTGCCACCCTATTAAGTCTGGAGTTTAAAAGGCCTAAGATAATGAAATCCACCCTAAGTACTTAAGTCTTCTGTAGGCTGGGCGTGGTGGCTTATGCCTGTAATCGTAGCACTTTGGGAGGCCAAGGTGGGTGGACCACCTGAGGTCAGGAGTTCAGGACCAGCCTGATCATCGTGGTGAAACCCTATCTTTAAAAAAAAAAAAAAAAAAAAACCATCTTAAAAAAAAAAAGTCTTCTGTCACATCTCTTCCAGATGGGCCTTTGAGCAGCAAGGAACAAAAACAATTCACAGCTTTGACTTCTTCAGCAATTTAGGGCAAACAATACTTTCCATGGCCAAGTTATTATCTAACTTAACTCTTTCTCCCTTTAAGATCAATGGGTATGTTTTATCAATAAGATCACCAAATTTTTTTTCTTCCTCTAACAGGGATCATAGGAAACGAGGATCACCAAATATTAAACCAAAGTTAACAAATTTAAAACAGGACAACCTCTAACATAGAACTTGTCACCAGGCTGTCATGATGGACTTGGAGGGGAAGGTATCTGAAACTATATTCTGAAATCTAAGCAAAAAATCCACCGCTCCTCCAAGAGTTTGTCCCAAAAGGCAAAGAACCAATTTTCTAAGAGACAAAGAAAAACTTCAGAAGGGAACTTTGTAAACTTTAGCCACAGAAACAAAACTTACGGTCTAAAATCACAAAAAACTTCACCACCCTCCCCCAGGCCCCTTCTTAAAACTTACTTTTTGCTACGTTCTTCATGGCCGTTGGCACTGCTCAACTTGTTCTCGTCCTAAGCAGGGTTGATAGAAGAACATCATGAGGACGAAGTGGTAACAATTCAAGTTGTCAAAGGGTAAAGGGAACAGGAATAAGAAAATACAAAACAATTTTAAAACTAATTATTTATTTATAGTTTAACATGGAAGGCTATAAAAAAATTTAGATGGGTATGTGTTTAACCACTTTGTTGCTTACATTTAAGTCGTCAAGATACAAAAATAAAAAGATATTTCCATATTAACATGTTAAATTTTACTTTCTTATATATTTTAAAGTTATCCAGATTTACAATGTTGAAGTGGTTAAATATAATTTCCATAAAGCATGAAGTCCTGTTTTGAGTTTTATTCCATGTGCTATGGTCCCTTTGGTCAGTACCATGGCTCTATTTCTGCCTAAGCCCCAAGTGGCCATGCTAGCAGCCAGCCACTATCGATTTCCTGTGACCGATGCCATTCCTGAGATCTTCGCCCATTTCCGTTGGAGGGTTGGGACTGTAAGAGCTTGATGCCACCTCTGTCACACATCTCGCCCTGAAGCAAACAGGGATTCACACTGCTTTAGTAATGTTGACTCCCAAGAACCCAAGAAAGTCAATTAATAATCCACCAGTCCAGCCTAAACATTTCCTACTTCCATACCTGTTTACATGGAATTACATCCATGTTAAAAAACTAAGACACAAGAATCTTAACATTAAAACAGAAAGTAGCTCTTCAAGAGTCTAAGCATTATAAAATTACATACACTATTTAAAGCTAATAAGAATTCATCCAAATTGGTACCACATGGTCGTGCTATACAATCCAAAACAAATGTATTATTTTTAAAAGGTTTAGCGAAATGTTTATTTTAAAGTTTGATTACAGCAGCTATAGGAGTAAAGTGCTAACTTACAAAGCTTACAGTTTGTGACACCAGTGATAATGCATGCATACTGCTATTTTCACCACCAACTGGTGAAACAATGAATAGACAGTTTACTTTTACTGCGATATCGAAATGAGTCAAAGACTGTATCAGCCAAAATAATTCCTTTGTTTTTAGTGTGAAATACTATGGCAGGGCCTAATTAAAAATAAAACAATATGGAGAACAGTAAAACAGTCATCAAGTGACTCTAAGCTGTAATACTGCCTCTCGTATTTTTTTTGTTTTATTTCTACTCAGGGATCCAAGAATTTTAGTAATTATTAACTGAGCAGCAGATTGCCACTGGCCTGTTTTAAGATTTACTATTACCAGTCTTACATAGATATATATAAATTTTAAAATCTCACCCATTTCTTCTTAGAAGACTTATTAGAAGATTTAACTTGCCACAGACTGGTTATGCTTTGTTATTCTTGGACCCCTGCTTTTTCCCAAACCACTACATTCACCTTTTTGCTATACCAAACTGGAGCTGGTAATTCTTAGTTGAGTCATTTTACCTAGGGGACCACGGTACAGCGATAAGTCACTCAATTACTACCTTATGATTGACAGTTCACACTGGAATCAAAGGTGAATTCATGGGAGTAGAGGTGAGATATCGTTAGGCAAGTCTACAAAGAGAGATAGATGGGCATTTATTCATCACGCTGAAGTGAAACTACTGCACAATATTATTACATCAATAGCATATATTTACTTTTGTAAGTTACACGCAATGCATCTCTGATAAGATAAATCAAGAGGGCTCCGGGGAGGTTAGTTTACATTTCAGCAGTAGTTTCGTGAATAATGCTAAATTAAGAAATATATAAACCTCACCGACATGTTTTTTCTCACCTTCTTGTAAGGAGCCTCAAGCATTGCTTCAATATCAATATCGTCTGCCATTTTCTCTAAACGCCTAGGAAAAGAACAAGACAATTTCTTGAATAAACATTTTTTTATTTGAGACATAATTTCACTCTTGTTGCCTATATTGCCTAACATTTTCTCTAAACGCCTAGGAAAAGAACAACACGATTCCGTGAGTAAACATTTTTCTTTTTTTTGAAACGGAGTTTTTCTCTAGTTGCCAAGGCTGAAGTGCAGTGGCGCGATCTGGGCTCACTGCAAGCTCCGCCTCCCGTGTTCAAGTGATTCTCCTGCCTCACCTCCCAAATAGCTGGGATCACAGGCGCCTGCCACCACGCCCAGTTAATTTTTGTATTTTTAGTAGAGACGGGGGTTTCACTATGTTGAGGAGGCTGGTCTCGAACTCCTGACCTCAACTAATCCGCCTGCCTCAGCCTCCCCAAGTGTTGGGATTACAGGCGTGAGCCACCGCGCCCGGCCTGGTAAACGTTTTTCAAATCGACTGAATTTTTTTCTCAGCCGACATCCTCTAAAACTTAAGAAAAACCTCCAAAAGCCCTACAATGAATGACTAAAGTGACACGCATTTTAATCAGGTTTGCTTCTTTAAGTAAATCCAAAACACCTCTTACACGAAACACACGAAAATGGAGACTTCAATGTCCAATGTTTAAAACCTTGCTATCAACTCCAAAAACATAAACTGCGAGACCCGAGCGAGAGCGCCTCTTTCCGCGCAAAAATCGCGCTGCCATTTTAGGGGCAAAGGGAAACTCCCTCCATTAGGAGGGGTTGTGAGCCAAGGCAGCTTTCGACTGGCGCCATGTTAGGAGGTCGCGGCCTGCCCAGGCCTCGAAGGAGACAGGTCACCATCCTACCGCGGCCTCTCGAGGGTCTTTGCCACAAGAATCCACACTCTACCCGACAGAAAAATAAGGGCGCGGTCGCTGAAACAGGGCTGATTTCTCGAGAACCTCCCCCCACTCCGGACACTAAAGACCGCCAAGAGCGCCCCTCGGCCCAAAAAGGAGTCAAACCTAGAGAAAGCTGGAATAATACGCGGGTCCGCGACGTCCCAGTACCTGTGCCGGCTTTCGGGCGCCTGTGGTGCTCGTGCTCGTGAAGAGACTGCTGCTGGTGCTGCCGCCGCCGCCGCTGCTGCTGCTGCTGTTGCTACTGTTAAGCCCCTAGGCCCAGGCCGCGGGACTGCCCAGCCCGAATATCGGACTCCGAGGACGGCTAGGCCCGAGCGAATCTAAAAAAAACAATGGAATTAGAGAAGCCCACGCGGGAGAGCAGGACGGCGGCTTCGGCAGCTCAGGATCCACCCCTGCGACAGCGTCGGCAAGCTCCCTGAAATGGCGGCCGCTGCTTCCCTGTACTCACATTCACCAGCACACATACACACAAACCCACGGGGCCTCACAGAGCCCTCAGCACGGGCTCTCGCGAGAAGCTGACCCACGCTCCAAATCTGAGCGGCCAAAGTATCGCGAGATCTAAATAAGGCCCCCAGCGACCGTAGCCCAATCTCGCGCAATGATTGCGCCATAGACATTCCCATCCCCCATTCAGAGGGGCGCCTTTCACTACCCCTCTGCGTAAGTACCCTAATCTCGCGAGACGGCGCGGGTTTCTAGAGCAAAGACAGTTGGTGGACTGCCTGTCAATCTTTCAGAGAGCTCCTAGCTGAGTGGAGCTCTGCGGTGGCCTCCCCTTCGGTGGCGCCTCCTCACGGCCATCTGAAGATTTCCCCAGCACAGCCGACCGCCTCCGCTCTGGCCTCCCACCCGGATGGCTGTCAAGGTCGCCATAAGGCAACCTAGTCCTTATGGCGATAGGATAGACGGCCATATTCAGATTATCCGCTGAGGGTGGAGACGAAGTGGTAAAGTGTATCGGAAGGCGAGAGGAGACCTTGAGGGGTAGGAGGAGGGGAGAGATAATAAAAATAGATTTCCTTGTCATTTGGAGGCAATGGCGCGTCGTCCACCGTCGAGCTTTGAAACACCCTTGGAAATAGTGGAGAAAAGCAAAAAAAGGTGGAACAAATAAAGTCTGCTTCCTTTGGCATGGTATCAGCTTTTGTGCCCTGAATTTAATCAGCTCTTGTGTCAGGGTTGCTACCGTTTCTTCAAAAATGTTCTCCTTCTTGAATATTACTGAAGAATTACTGGAAAAAAAAAAAGACCCCTACCCCCCACCAAAAAAAGGTCCCCCTTTCCCCTGCGACCTGGCTCCTCTCCCCTGAACTCTCCCAGATGTCTGGTAATTAGAGTGTGAATTCGCCTCATGTTCTTTAGTAAGTACTACAAGGAGTTTCCTCCTAGATGCTAGAAAAAAATTGGAAAGAAGTCTTCAAAGCAAAAATCGTACCGAAGTCTCTTAACAGTCTAATGATTGAGGGCAAAAAAGATTCGAAATGAGACGCCTCGATTCGTGTAGCTAGCTGCTCCAACACTGTGTGACCTTGGACAAGGAAATTAACCTCAGAGCAGATCTTTCATTTCCTGATTTAAAAGGGGACATATTCAGGCCTGGCGCGGTGGCTCACGCCAGTAATTCCAGCACTTTAGGAGGCCGAGGCCGGCGGATCGCCTGAGGTCGGGAGTATCGCCTGAGGTCGGGAGTTCGAGACCAGCCTAACATGGAGACACCCCATCTCCACTAAAAATAACATTAGCCGGGTGCGCTGGCGCATGCATGTAATCCCAGCTACTTGGGAGGCTACTTGGGAGGCTGAGGCAGGAGAATCGCTTGAACCCAGGAGGCTGAGGTTATGGTGAGCCTAGACCACACCATTGCATTCCACCCTGGGCAACAAGAACAAAACTCCGTCTAAAAAAGAAAAAAAAAAGGTGGGGAACATATTCTTAGTAGCTAGACTAAGCTACTTGAGACTGAGGAAGGCAGGTAATGCTCACTACTGAATTTCCAGAGGTTTGCAGGATATGTCTGGCCAGGTATACCCTCAGTGAATTAATGAATGAAGGCTCAGTAAGGTTGTAATGAAGATTAAACGATATAATGTCTGTAAAACGTCTGGGAAATATTTAATCTTCAAAAAAGCTAACTTCTGCTAAACAAAATTATTTAGAGAAAATATAGATGTTAAGAGGTTTTATCTCTCAGGTTAACTTTACACACAGGCTAGGGTTTTTCTTAGAGGATTATTAATAACAGTTATTTTGTAGTTAGAATACTCTCTTAATCCTTTTTCTGAAAATTCAGATCCTGTTTTGATTTTATTTTATTTCTGAGACGGAGTCTGGCTCTGGAGACGGAGTTCGGTGGCTCATGCCTGTAATCCCAGCACTTTGGGAGACTGAGGCAGGTGGATTGTTTGAGGTCAGGAGTTCAAGACCAGCCTGACCAACATGGCAAAACTTCATCTCTACTAAAAGTAGAAAAATTAGCCGGGCGTCTTAGGGGCCTGCAGTCCCAGCTACTTGGGAGGCTGAGGCAGGAGAATGCCTTAAATCCGGGAGGCAGAGGTTGTACTGAGCTGAGATCATGCCACTGCACTCCAGCCTGTGTGACAGAGCTAGACTCCATGTCAAAAAAACAAGGGCACCCCCGGCCCCCGCCTGGTAATTCCAGTATTCTGACTTGTTATTGTGCAAAATCAAAGCATGAAGGTGACACTTCATTTTTCTTGTTTATTTGGAAACATGACAGGACAGAATTTGACCTTAACCTCTAGACTTCATGTTTGGGAAGAAGAATTTAAGTTCTAAGTCACTCGATGATTTGAGATCCCTTAAATAGTTTTCTGCTCAAGGACCATCGGAGACAATTTGGCAACTTAGCAGACAATTAAAAAACACCATTTAAAAAAATTAAGTCTCTCAAACAAGAGTGTTTGTTTGTTTGTTTGTTTTTTGAGACAAAGTTTTGCTCTTGTTGCCCAGTCTGGAGTGCAATGGCGTGACCTCGGCTCACCGCAACCTCTCTCTCCTAGGTTCAAGCGATTCTCCTGCCTCAGCCTCCTGAGTAGCTGAGATTACAGGCATGTGCCACCACGACCAGCTAATTTTGTATTTTTAGTAGAGATGGGGTTTCTCCACGTTGGTCAGGCTGGTCTCAAACTCCCGACCTAGGTGTGATCCACCCACCTCGGCCTCCCAAAAGTGCTGGGATTGGCCGGGCACGGTGGCTCATGCCTGTAATCCTAGCACTTTGGGAGGCCGAGGTGGGTGGATCACCTGAGGTCAGGAGTTCAAGACCAGCCTGGCCATCATGGTGAAATCCCATCTTATTAAAAAAAAAAAGTGCTGGGATTACAGGCATGAGCCACCGCGCCCGGCCAAACAAGAATATTTTTTATGTTTAAAAGAAAATATCCAGCTGGGCGCCATGGCTCACACCTATAATCCTGGCACTTTGGGAGGCCGAGGCAGGCAGATCACGAGATCAAGACATTGAGACCACCCTGGCCAACAGAGTGAAACCCTGTCTCTACTAAAAATACAAAATTTTGCTGGGTGTGGTGGTGCATACCTGTTATCCTAGCTACTTGGGAGGCTGAGGCAGGAGAATCGCTTGAACCCAGGAGGTGGAGGTTGCAGTGAGCCAAGATTGCACCAGTGCACTCTGGCCTGGGTGACAGAGGGAGACCTGTGTCTCAAAAAAAGAAAAAGAAAAAGGAAAACGAAAGAAAGAAAAGAAAAGAAAATATCCTTAGGCATGACGGCACATGACCTGTAATCCCAGAATTTTGGGAGGCCAAGGCAGGAGGATTGCATGAGCCCAGGAATTTGAGACTAGCCTGGGCAATATACCAAGACCTTGTCTGTACAGGCAACTTAAAATTAGCCAGACATGATGATGCATGCCTGTAGTTCCAGTTACTCAGGAGGCTGAGATGGGAGTATTGCTTGAGCCTAGGAGTTCAAGACTGCAGTCAACTAGAATCATGTGCCCCTTTACCCCAGCCTGGGCAACAGAGAAGGACCCTGTCTCTAACAGAAAAGAAAATATGACCAACATAATATGCTTTTCATTCACTTTACAAAACTTCTCTAACTCTGGTTCATGAACTTTCTATGTAAATTAATTTCCCTTTTATAATTTGCTCTTGGGGGAATGTGGGTGGGGTTTAAAAAAATTTTTTTTTTGCTCTCAAAGGATAGAGGAATGGAGCCTGAAATAGAGTCGAGAAAGTAATGAATATACTAAAAGAATTAGGCTGTAAACTAAATGTATTTTACCAATATGAGGATTTTTAATTTTTTAATTATTAAGGGTACATTTTAAGTGTATATGTTTATCCGATACATGTAGTTTTGTTTTGTTTTTTGTCTCCAAAGATCTATAGCAGGTGGAATTGTTTGGTTTTTTTTTTTGAGACAGTCTCCTTCCGTCTTGAAGCTGGAGTGCAGTGGTGGGATATTGGCTCACTGCAACTGCCACCTCCCTGGTTCAAGCCATTCTCCTCCTGGAGGCAGAGTTTTCAGTGATCCGAGAATGAGCCACTGCACTCCAGCCTGGGTGACAGAGTGAGACTACTTCTCAAAAAAGGAAAAAAAATTTTTTGTAGAGACTGGGGCTTCAAACGTGATGTTTTGATACAGGCATATAATGCGTAATAATCAAATCAGAGTAATTGGGTTAATCTCAAGCATTTATCTTTTTTATTTTTATTTTTGATGGAGTTTCACTCTTGTCACCAAGGCTGGAGTGCAATGGCGCGTTCTTGGCTCACTGGAACCTCCACCTCCCAGGTTCAAGTGATTCTCCTCCCTCAGCCTCTTGAGTAGCTAGGATTCAGTCCCCACTAATTTTTGTATTTCTAGTAGAGACGGGGTTTCACCATGTTGGCCAGGCTGGTCTTGAACTCCTGAACTTGTGATCCACCTGCCTCGGCCCCTAAAATCCTGGGATTACAGGTGTGAGCTACCGTACCTGGCCCAGATGTTATTAATTTTAACACCCATGTGACCCTTGCCTGATTTAGGCAGATGAAATTGTACCTCCCACCCAGGTTCCTTTTCCTTCTGTACTTGATTATCTAATCAATCTACTTCCTGACTGAATTTTTTTTTTTTTTTGAGGCAGAGTTTAGCTCTGTTGCCTAGGCTAGAGTGCAGTGGCATGATCTCAGCTCAGTACAACCTCTGCCTCCCAGATTCAAGCAATTCTCCTGCCTCAGCCTCCCAAGTAGCTGGGATTATAGGCGTGAGCCACCAGGCCTGGCTAATTTTTATATTTTTAGTAGAGACCAGGTTTCACTATGTTTAATCAGGCTTCTGACCTTGCGATCCACCCACCTCGGCTTCCCAAAGTTCTGGGATTATAGGCGTGAGCCACCTCACTTGGCTTAGAAGAAATCTTTCAAGGGTACATCCCTAGCTACTTATTTGAGGTTGATACCATGTTAACTTTGCTGGGAATCATTGGGATCACTGTCAAAGAATCCTGTCCTCAAACTCAAGATAATTTGTTAGATCCTATGTGAACTAGATAGGAAGATAACAATTGATGCTTTCTGTCAGAGTTTCATCTTTGGTCAAAAAAGTAAAATGTTTTGAACTCACCATAGTTATGGCAATGAAGAAAATTAAGGGAGACTCACAATAGCCCATCTGTCCATCCCAAGGCCAAAAGTATTGCCCAAAATGCTACTTTAGATTGAGAATAAAATTGAAAACATTCAATACATGATAACCTAAAATGTAATTTATAACACTCATTTAGAGCTTATCAATGAAATATACTGTTTACTGATTCATTCAATAAGTGTTTAGTACATTTGGTAGGTGATATACTCTTTAAGACAATTTGTGAGCACAAAAATAATCAAATGGATAATCCTTTTTCCTTCAAGAATTTCCAATTTAGTGAGAGAACACCTGAAGGAATATAAAACTATATTCAAGATACTGTCTTGCATTGTACTAATAAGATTTTGCATTAACTCAATGCTTTAAACATCAAAAGTCAGGGTCTCGGCCATGCATGGTGGCTTACACCTATAATGCCACCACTTTGAGAGGCCAAGGCAGATGATCACTTGAACCCAGGAGTTTGACACCAGCCTGCTCATCATAGCAAGAACCTATCTCAGAAAAAAAGATGGAGTCTGGCAATGTATCCCAGTAGGCATTGTATAGTGGCACCATCACAGCTTATTGCAGCCTTGAACTCCTGGCCTTAGGTGATCATCCCACCTCAACCTCCTAAGTAGCTAGGACTGCAGACACATACCACTACACCTGGCTATTTTTTTTCTTTTTCTTTTTTTTTTTTTTTTGTGGTGACAGGGTGTCTCTGTATTGCCCAGCCAGGTCTTGAAATCCTGATCTGAAGCAATCCTCCCACCTCAGCCTCCCAAAATGCTAAAATTATAGGCATGAGCCACCTAACATGGCTAATAGTATTAATAATAGTGTATTTGCATAGCACTTCACATATTATAAACCTTTTTCTATATAAAATCCCATTTGTTCCTCTAAATCTGTTCAGTTCATTTTTTTTTTTTTTGAGATGGAGTCTCTGTCATTCAGGCTGGAGTGCGCTGGTGTGATCTTGGCTCACTGCAATCTCCACCTCCCAGGTTCAAGCAATTCTCCTGCCTCAGCCTCCCACATAGCTAGGATATTAGGCGCGTGCCACCGCACCTGGACTTTTTTGTTTTTTGTTTGAGACCCAGGCTGGAGTGAACTGGCATGATCTTGGCTCACGGCAATCTCCACATCCCAGGTTCAAGCGATTCTCCTGCCTCAGCCTCCCAAGTAGCTGGGAGTACAGGCACACGCCACCATGCCTGGCTGATTTTTGTATTTTTAGTAGAGATGGGGTTTCAACATGTTGGCCAGGGTGGTCTCGAACTCCTGACCTGAGGTGACTGCCTCGGCCTCCCAAAGTGCTAGGATTACAGGCATGAGTCACAGGGCCCCACTTTTTTTTTTTTTTTGAGATAGGGTCTTGTTCTGTCACCAGGCTGGCATGTAGTGGCATGATCTCAGCTCACTGCAACCTCCATTTCCTGGGTTCAAGAGATTCCCCTCTCTCAGCCTCCTGAGTAGCTGGGACTACAGGTTTGCGCCACCATGCCTGGCTAATTTTTTGTATTTTAGTAGAGTAATTTTGTATTTTAGTATTTTTGTATTTAATAAGGTTTCGCCATGGTCAGGATGGTCTCCATCTCCTGACCTCCTGATCTGCAGGCCTTGGCCTACCAAAATGCTCACAGGCGTTAGCCACCGTGCCCAGCCTTTTTTTTTTTTTTTCTCTTATAGAGTCTTGCTTTGTCGCCCAGGCTGGATTACACTGGTGCAATTTCAGCTCACTGCAATCTCCACCTTCTGGGTTCAAGCGATTCTCCTGCCTCAGCCTCTGAAGTAGCTGAGATTACAGGCGCACACCACCACACCTGGATAATTTTTGTATTTTTAGTAAAGACGAGGTTTCACCATGTTGGCCAGACTGGGCTCCAACTCCTGACCTCAAGTGATCCACCCACCTCAGCCTCTCAAAGTGTTGGGATTACAGGCATGAGCCACCACTCCCGACCTTGTTTATTTCCTTGAATGAAATAAAATGATCAGACTGTAATGAAGTAATCACAGAATCTTCTTCTGAAAGTAGCTGATTGATATATGTCATCAGAGCAGTTAGGGAGATTTTTTTTTCAACATTTTATTATGAATATTTTCAAGCAGCGGTTGAGAGAATAGTGCAGATATCCACCATCTATTTTACATTTAACACTTTGCAGCATTTGCTGTATCACATATTCATCTATCCCTTTGTCCATCCATTCATACAACTTAATTTTTTACGCTTTTCAAAGCAAATTGCAGACATAAGTATACTTTATTCCTAAACACTTCAGCATTCCATAATCTCAACTAGAGTTTAATAGTGTTCACAATGTTTTCAAATGACACAAAATTTACATATGGCAAAATGCACAAATCTTAAGTGTACCAATAGATTTCTTCTGACAAATGATTACAAATTGGGTAATGTTCTGTTAACTTTATTTAAGTGAAGAATGGCAGACACAGGCACAGAGGGCCAGAGAAAGCAGTATATTTTGTCCCAAAATTTCTGATTTGACAACCAGAGAAATGGATAAACCATTGCAAATTAGGAGGCAGAGTGTTGTTTAAAAACATCTGCTAACAGAAGCAAAAATAATGCAATCAAACACAGCATTGCAAAAGATTTAGGAATTAAGCAAATCTAGCAATAGAGAGGAAGATTCTGCTGACAAGGCATCACAAGATGGAGATACACCTTGAAAATGAAGGATGGCAAACAAAAGAAGCATCAATTCAACAGTGGTTCTGAATGAAAGGCATGTGATTCCATGATATGAATGAATGACCTTGTACAATGAATAGCCCAGAAAGACACAGCATCTCTGAAAGGATGTATCTAATAGACTCATTCTTTCGAGGGCTGAAAAAAATAGGTTCTTAACAGTCATTTTCTGTAAGAGGTCTATAGATATATGTCTTGCCCAAACGTCTCTAAGTAACCAGCTCCCTAGCCCACCTAGGTGGCAGGAACCTGTTATCTCAGTTACTCAGGAGGCTGAGGTGGGAGGATTTCTTGAGCCCCGGAATTCACATACAGCCTGGGCAACATAGTGAGACCTTTGTCTAAAATAAATGAAATAAATAACTAGGTCCCAACTCAATATATAAATGAAGCAACAGAGTTGCAACATGCACAGTATAGACATGAATTGTATGCTATAGTTGTAAAAGAAACAAGGGATTTTGGTAAGAATGTGGAGGAATTAGAACCCTTATACTTTATTGGTATCAATGTTTACATATTAATGATGTAGCTGCTATAGAGAATAGTTTGGCCAGGCCAGGTGTGGTGGCTCACGCCTGTAATCCAAGCACTTTGGAGGCCAAGGCAGGCAGATCACCTGAGGTCAGGAGTTCAAGACCAGCCTGACCAACATGGTGAAACCCCGTCTTAAAAAAAAAAAAAGAATAGTTTGGCCGGGCATGGTGGCACCTGCCTGTAGTCCCAACTACTCGGGAGGCTGAGGTGGGAGGATCGCTTGAGCCCAGGAGTTCTGGGCTGTAGTGCGCTATGCCGATCGGGTGTCCTCACTAAGTTCGGCATCAATATGGTGACCTCCCGGGAGCGGGGGACCACCCGGTTGCCTAAGGATGGGTGAACCGGCCCAGGTCGGAAACGGAGCAGGTCAAAACTCCCATGCTGATCAGTAGTGGGATCACGCCTGTGAATAGCCACTGCATTCCAGCCTGGGCAACATAGTGAGACCCCGTCTCTTTAAAAAAAAAAAATAGTTTGTACTTTAACTCATAAAAAAAAAAGAATAGTTTGGCAGTTACTCAAAAAGTTAAACATAGAGTTACCATATGACCCAGCAAGTACACTCCTAGGCATAACAAAATAATTTAAAATGGACATTCGGCTGGGCACAGTGGTTCACACCTATAATTCCAGCACTTTGGGAGACTGAGGCAGGCAAATCACTTGAGGTCAGGAGTTCCAGACAAGCCTGACCATTATAGTGAAACTCTGTCTCTGCCAAAAATACAAAAATTAGCCAGGCATGTTGCGCCTATAATCCCAGCTACTCCAGAGGCTGATGTGGGAAGATCGTTTGAACCCAGGAGGTGGTGGTTGCAATGAACTGAGATCATACCACTGCACTCCAGCCTGGGAGACAGAGTGAGACTCGATCTCAAAAATAAAAATAAAAATAAATAAACACAGACAGTCAAATAATTACTCATACACAAGTGTTGATAACAGCACTGCTCACTATAGCCAAAAAATGAAAACAACCCAAATGCCTATCAATTGTTGAATGGATAAACAAAATATAGTATATTCAGCCATGAAAAGAAGTTCTGATGCATGCTATAATGTAGATAAACCTTGAAACCATTATGCTAAGTGAAAGAAGCCAGACATAAAAGGTCATGTATTACATCATTTATATTAAACATCCAGAATTGATAAATCCATAGAGACGAAAATCAGATTGGTGGTTACCAGGAGCTAGAGGGAAGTAGGAATGTGGGGGTGACTATTTAATGGCTATAAGGTTTCCTGTTGGGGTAATAAGAATTTTCCAGAACTAGAAGTTGGAGATGATTGCACGACACTGTGGATATAAACGCCAAGAATTTAACACTTTAATATGATTAATGGTTATTTTTATTCTATGTGAATTTTACCTCAATAAAAAGAGAATAGGCTGGGTGCAGTGGCTCATGCCAGTAATCTCTGTGCTTTGGGAGGCCAAGGCAGGAGGATTGCTTGAGATTAGGAGTTCAAGACCAGCCCGAGCAACAGAGAGGGACCCTATATTTTCTTTGTTGTTGTTGTTTTTGATACAGTCTCACTTTGTCGCCCAGGCTAGAGTGTGGTGCCCGGATCTCGGCATGCTACAACCTCAGCCTCCTGGGTTCAAGCGATTCTCTGCGTCAGCCTCCCGAGTAGTTGAAATTACGAGCGCTCGGCACCACACCCAGCTAATTTCTTCTGCATTTTTAGTAGAGACAGGGTTTCACCATCTTGGCCAGGCTGGTCTTGAATTCCCAACCTCGTGATCCACTCACCTTGGCCTCCCTAAGTGCTGGGATTATAGGCATGAGCCACCGTGCCTGGCCAGATATTCCATGTATATATATGTGGCAGTCACAATAATAGGCACTGGGAAAACAAACAATGGAGTGAAAAACCAGTCATGGCCCCTTCCCTCTTGGAGCTTACAAACCTTGTTGGAAGAGGCAGGCATTGATCAAAGGACTATATAAACAGGGCCAGGCACAGTGGCTGATGCCTGTAATCCCAACACATTGGGAGGTCAAGGTGGGTGGATCACCTGAGGTCAGGAGTTCGAGACCAGCCAAACCAATATGGCAAAACCCTGTCTCCACTAAAAATATTTAAAAATTAGCCAGGTGGCCGGGTGTGGTGGCTCATACTTGTAATCCCAGCACTTTGGGAGGCTGAGGTGGGTGGATCATCTGAGGTCAGGAGTTTGAAACTACCCTGACCAACAGGGTGAAACCCTATCTTTAAAAAAAAAAAAAAAATTAGCCAGACATGGTGACACATGACTGTAGTTCCAGCTATTCAGGAAGCTGAGGAAGGAGAATCACTTGAACCTGGGACTTGGAGGTTGCAGTGAGGCAAGATCACACCACTGCACTCCAGCCTGGGAGAAGACAGAGGGAGACTCTGTCTCACAAAAAAAAAGAAAAAAGAAAAACTATATAAATAAATGAAGATGCATAACTGTGACAATTGCTATAATAGAGATTTATGGGGCTATAAGAGCAAATAAGGCTGGGCACAATGGCTCATGCCTGCAATCTCAGCACTTTGGGAGGCCAAGGTGGGCAGATCACAAGGTCAGGAGTTCGAGACCAGACTGGCCAACATAGTGAAACCCCATCTCTACTAAAAATACAAAAATTAGCCGGGTATGGTGGCACATACCTGTAGTTCTGGCTACACGGGATGCTGAGGTGGGAGAATCACTTGAACCTGGGAGGTGGAGGTTGCAGTGAGCGGAGACCACACTGTTATGCTCAAGCCCCGGCAACAGTGCAAAACTTCATCCCTCCCTAAAAAAAAAAAAAAGCTTGGCGCTGTGGCTCTCGCCTGTAATCCCAGCTCTTAGAGAGGGAGAGGTAGGAGGATAGCTTGAGCCCAGGAGTTCAAGACCTGCCTGGGCGATATGGTGAGACCCCATTCTCCACAAAAAGGAAAAAAAACAAAAAGACAAGAAAAATAAATAAGAGGAAGATTTGAGCCAGGTGCAGTGGCTCATGCCTGTAATCCCAGCACTTTGGGAGGCTGAGGCAGGCTCATCTCAAAAAAAAAAAAAAAAAAAAAAATAGGAAGATTTGAGGAGCAGCAAATATTCCTGGCAAAGAATAGAGACTGTGCAATGGCCTTTCAACAGGATGAAACACGGTGTCTTTAAGGACTGAGGGAAGACCATATGGCTAAAGCAAAAATGCTTAGGAAGAGCTCAACCATGTAATAGCTTCTAAGCCAGGCAAGATGAGCCTGTTTTTGTGGTGGTGGTGTTGCTGTGGCTGCTGCTGTTGTTGTCAAGACAGTCTCACTCTGTTGCCCAGGATGGAGTGCAGTGGTGCAATTGCCACACTGAAACCTCTGCCTCTTGGGTTCAAGCAGTTCTCCTACTCAGCCTCCCAGGTAGCTGGGACTACAGGTGTGCACCATCATGCCTGGCTAAATTTTTTTTTTTTTCTGTAGAGACGGCATTTTGCCATGTTGGCCAGGGTGGTCTTGAACTCCTGACTTCAAGTGATCTGCCTGCCTCAGCCTCCCAAAGGGCTGGGATTGCAAGCATGAGCCACTGGGTCCCACCAAGTCTGTTATTTAGTATAGTTTCAACTCCAAATTCTCTTCTGTATTCTATGATTTTGGGGCTGAGACTCTGCTAACAATATTCCCTTATGTGCTGGCTCTGCTAGGCTTTTCTAATGGAGACTATTGCTAGAAGGATATACTGCAAAGCTGAGTAAGGAAGGTTAGAAACCTCTTCCTATTTCCTTTCCTTTTCTATCAATGGCATCCCAGCAAAGCTTCTTTACTCCAGCAGTGGCAATTGCTTCCCATTAGAGCAACTGAATCCAGTTTTCAGGTTTTGTTTGTTTTTTTGTTTTCGCCTTTGAGATAAGGTCTCCTTCTATTATCCAGGCTGTAAGACAGTGGTGTGATCATAGCTCACTGCGGTCTCAACCCTCTGGGCTCAAGGTTCCTCCTGCAGCCTCCCATGTAGCTGGAACCACAGGTGTACACCACCACACTTGGCTAATTTTTATTTTTATTATTTTTTTATTGTTATTTTTATAGCGATGGGGCCTCTGTTTGTTGCCCAGCCTGGTCTTGAACTCCTGGGCTCAAGAGATCCTCCTGCCTTGGCCTCCCAAAGTGCTGAGATTACAGATATGAACCACCATGCCCAGCAGTTTTTTCTTTTTTTTTTGAGATGCAGTTTTGCTCTTTGTTGTCCAGGCTGGAGTGCAGTGGTGCAATCTCAGCTCACTGCAACCTCTGCCTCCCGGGTTTGAATGATTCTCCTGTCTCAGACTCCCAAGTAGCTGGGGTTACAGGCACCTGCTACCACACCCAGCTAAGTTTTATATTTTTAGTAGAGATGGAATTTCACCATGTTGGCCAAGCTGGTCTCGAACTCCTGACCTCAGGTGATCCACCCATCTCGGCTTTCCAAAGTGCTGGGGTTACAGACATGAGCCATCATGCCTGGCCTGGCCAGCAGTTTTTTCAACACTTACAGAACTAGTCTTATTGCCTCTTCTTCAGAGATACCAGCGCCTGGCTGCCCAGTGCCTCATACTCACAAGTCTGGTTTCTACCCGTTGGGGCTCTTCCTCTGAGTTCAGAGACACAAGCACCTGCCAATCAGCATCTCCTCCTCAGAGGTCTTAGTGTTACCTATGTTTGACCCCTTCTCCTCTAAATTTCTATGTTTTAATAACTCTAACCTCTTCCTTTTGTTCCCTCAGCCCTAGGGGTGATAGTTGTTTCTACAGTTACTACAAGCATGATACTTTAGGTTTCTCTTTCTAATTCTTCAGTTACTTAGTTAACAATCCACTATGTTACACTATCTCTGTCCAAATGCCACCTGATTTCTACCTCCTTACAGGACCTTGACTAATATATAAGTATTGCTATTTATCCTTCAAGATCCTGTTCAAATGCTACCTTCTAATTTCTGTTCTCCATTATCCTCAGTTAAAATGATCCATCCAGTTAATTCATAATGTCTTTCTTGAAAAGCCAATAGGCATTTGTTTTTATAATTATATGCCCAGTCACACTCATATGCCTACTCACATCTCTTTATTGTCCTACAATTATACTGAAACTCCTTTACTCGAATTAACTCTAATCCAAAAAAAAAATTGCCTACCAATTATAATAGAGAAGAATAGGTATACAGCAAGAAGAAACAAACATGGTCTCTAATCCATTCCATTACATATCGTAATTCTGCACAATTTTTTTTTTTTGAGACGGAATCTTGCTCTGTTTCCCAGGCTGGAGTTCAGTGTCGCAACCTTGGTGCACTTCAACTCCAACTCCTGCGTTCCAGTGATTCTCCTGCCTCAGCCTCTGGAGTAGCTGGGACTACAGGTGTTCGCCACCATGCCCTGCTAACTTTTGTATTTTTTTAGTAGAGACGGGGTTTCACCATATTGGCCAGGCTGGTCTCGAACTCCTGACCTCGTGATCTGCCTGCCTCGGCGTCCAGAGTGCTGGGATTACAGGTGTGAGCCACTGCGCTGGGCTGCAAAATTTTCTTAAACTCTCAGTTAAATTTGTTTCTCTAGCTTCACAGACTGCTCTGAGGATTAAGCAGAATAAATGTGGAGAGGATTAAGTAAGATAATGTCTGCGAAGCACTTACAACAGTGCCTGATGCCCCAAGTGTTTGTTTAATAAATATAAACTATTATTTTTGCTATTAGTTTACAATTTATCCAGTTATGTGTACCAATAACTCACTTTTTTTTTTTTTGAGACGGAGTTTCACTCTTGTCACCCAGGCTGGAGTGCAATGGCAAGATCTTGGCTCACTGTAACCTCTGCCTCCCGGGTTCAAGCGATTCTCCTGCCTCTGCCTCCACAATAGTTGAAACTACAGGCACGTGCCACCATGCCTGGCTAATTTTTGGTTTTTTAGTAGAGACAGGGTTTTGCCATGTTAGGCTGGTCGGGAACTCCTGACCTCAGGTGATCCACTTGCCTCAGCTTCCCAAAGTGCTGGGATTACAGGCGTGAGCCACTGCGCCCAGCCATACCTTGTTTTATTACATCTCATAGACACTGAGTCTTTTACAAATTGAAGGTTCATGGCAACCCTCCAGGAAGCATGTCTATTGCTGCCATTTTTCCAGCGGCATGACCTCAGTGTTTCTGTGTCACATTTTGGCAATTCTTGCAACATTTCAAACCTTTTCATTATTATTATATCTACTATGATGATCTGTGGTCTTAAAAAAAAATTTTTTTTGCCTTTCGGCCAGAACCGCCATCTTCCAGTAATTCGCCAAAATGACGAACACAAAGGGAAAGAGGAGAGGCACTCGATATATGTTCTCTAGGCCTTTTAGAAAACATGGAGTTGTTCCTTTGGCCACATATATGCGAATCTATAAGAAAGGTGATATTGTAGACATC
>CAUYLG010052021.1:0-11190 GCA_963573385.1 Cacajao melanocephalus | reverse complement strand
GTAATTCCTGTCTCTGTAAAGGTTTTGTTCCTTTGTTCCCGTATTCCTGTATTTACTGTTTAATGTAACTTGTGTCATCAAAGAAGAACTAAAAGGTATATAATCAGACTTATGCACACAATAAACTCGCTATCCTGGTACACTGTTCTGGCCTTGCCAGGGTAGTCCTCCAGACCCCACTGTCTGACTGTCTGTCTGTCTGTCTGTCTGTCTGTCTTCTCTTCCACGCACTCTCTCCTCCAGGTTGTGAACATCTACGAGTTGGGGTGAGGCCTCCTGCAGGCCGGGAGCCTCCTGGCAAACGTGCCGGTCCCCGACAACTTTTTAAATTTCTTTTTCATGTTGTTCACTGTAAGCACAGAAGTGCTATTGATTTTTGTATGTTGATTTTGTATCCTGCAACTTTACTGAATTTGTTTAGCAATTCTTAGAGTTTTCTTGTGGAGTCTAGGTTTTTCCAAATATAAGATCATATCATCTGCAAACAAGGATAACTTGACTTCTTACTTTGCAATTAAGAGGCCCTTCATATCTTTCTCTTGTCTGATTGCTCTAGCTAGGACTTCCAATACTATGTTGGATAATAGTAGTGATGGTGTATTTTGCCCCTTTTTTCAGACACATCTCTCAGCGCAGTGATGATCACATGATATGACCCATGGAATGCCCTAAATTATCCATTTCATCTGTTTTTTAATTTTAGAGTAACTGATTAAGATTTTTATATTCAGAAGGGATTTTTAAAGTCCAAATATTACCTGGAAGTGTTTAAAACATAGCCATTAGCATTCATTCATTCAGTAAATACTTTTGAGCTCCTACTTTATGCCGGGCTCTGTGAGAGTGAGTGTCACTTAAGTTGTCACATCATCTAGTACAAGTGGGGCATGGTGTGTACCATGTTCAGCCAGACTGAGGAACGGATGGTCCAAAAATACCTGAGTTTAAATCCGGTAGAATACAGAAGGAATCCAAGAGTTCATTTTTCATAGCACTCAAAATCTGAGTAGACCAGAAATCCAAAGGTCAACAGATGTGAAAAGCAGCAAAATGAGTTCTGTGGAAGGATCAAGACATGGTGCAGAGAAAAGCTTCTTCCATCTTCTCTTTCTGTCATGAAGTTCCTATTAATATGGACAGCCCTAAACCCTAAACCCTCCTACTAGAGGCCAGAAGGAGAAGTAAGCCATTGCAGTGAGTAGTGTATACAAGTTGCAGATGCAGCTGCTAAAAATAAATTCAGACTGTGAAAAGGAGAGGGAATAGGAAGTTTCAGGGCTTGGGGAGCTGCTGAAGGAGGGCAGTGAAGAAAACCCAGAGTAGTAATACATAGGGCCAGAAGCGACTTGCCACTCTCCTCAGCTTGTGGATGGATAACTGAGTTCTACAGGTAGGGATTTGTCTAGGTCTTAATCTTGAGGTGACCAAAAGAGGATTAGACTTGGATTTTCAAGCCTGCATAAAGCATGCACTCATACCCTGTCCTCCATGGTATTTAGACATCTTTGCTACTGGTTGCTGGGGGAAAAATATGCTGTGGGGGGAAAATGGTATATTAGCCAAGTGACTCTCAGTGGACCATTCATATATTTTCTATTCTCTAGTAAATTTCTCTCAATATATTAAGAAAAATGAATGGTTCGTAAGCAATTGTGCTTTTAAAATTTATGGATTTAGCAATATTTTACAGATTTCACTTGTATAACTGAGTTTTTGCTAGTTAGATGAATTGTTAAAAATTTTAAAGAAACAAATGTATCCTATAGTAATGTAATTTATCTGAAAACAAATTGTTTTCAGTGTTTTTAATGCAACACTGCCAACTCCTCAACATAGATTAGCAAACATACTGTTGAGTAAGGATGTGTTGTTAGACCCCATTACTGAAAATATCATTGAGGCTTTAATATGTATATTAATATAAAGCAGAATAAAAATTTTCCTCTTTCTTCTTTTTCTTGTGTTTTTTTTTTTTGTGTATTCCATTGTAATAAATATACTGCAATTTATTTGTTCTCTTGGCAACAGTTATTTCAGTTATTTTCAGTTTGGGACTCTTATGAATAAAGTTATGATGAATATACATGTCTTTTGATGGCATATGCATTCATTTCTCTTTGATATATTCAGTGACATTCGTAGAATATTTGATACCTGGAGTAGAACATTTTTGGTGCTCCCTATCTTCATACAGCAAAATTATTTTCAGCAATAATAATGAAATGAAATGGATAATAATGATAAGAAAAAATTACCAGTGGTTTTGTTTTGTTTTTAATTTAAAGTAATTATAGATTTACAGAAAGTGCAGAGATGGTGCAGAGATCCCATTTACCCTTCACCTAGTTTCCTCCAATGGTTACATCTTTCATAATTGTAATACATTATGAAAACAAGGAAACTGACAGTGGTGCAAGGTGTGTGTTTAGTTCTTTGCCATTTTATCACCTGTAGATCTGTGTAACCACCACTGCAATCAAGATACAGAACTATTCCATCACCACAAACATCTGCACGTTACCCCTCTAGAGTCATGCCCACTACTCTCACCCCCATCATTCCTAACCCTGGCAACAACTAATCTCTATCTCCATAATTTCATTATTTTAAGAATGTTGTATAAATGGAATCACACAATATGTGATCTTTTGAGATTGGCCTTTTTCATTCAACATAATGCCTTTAAGGTCCATCCAAGTTGTTGAAGGTATTGCTAGTTTGTCCTTTTTATTGCTGAGTAGTATTTCATTACATGAATGTACCTCAGTTTGTTTAAACTATTCGCTTATTGAAAGACATTTTGGTTGTTTCTAGTTTTGCTCTATTATAAGTACATCTGACAGGAACATTTGTGTACAGGTTTTTGTGTGAGCATATGTTTTCATTTCTTTAGGATAATTATCATATTATTGCTGGATCATATGTAATTTTTTTAATGAAAGATGTACTATTTTCTAGAGTAGCCGTATCATTTTACAGTCTTGCCAGCAGTATATGAGGTCCAGTTTTTCCACATCCTTCTCCTTTTGGTGGTGGCTTTATTTATGTATTTTCTTTTAGCTGTTCTAATAGGTGTGCTGTGATAGCTTATCATGGGCTTAATTGGCATTTACCTAATGGCTGCTGTTGTTGAGCAACTTTTCATGTGCTTATTTTCCATCTGTACATTTTCTTTGATGAAATGTCTCTTGATATCTTTTGCCCATTTTCTAGTTAGATTTTTAGAATTTAGATTTTTTTAGCTGTTAAGTTTTTACCTTTTTTTTTTTTTTAGCTGTTAAGTTTTGATAATTTTTTTTGTTATTGTTAGATGGAGTTTCACTCTTGTTGCCCAAGCTGGAGTGCAATGGTGTGATCTTGGCTTACTGCAACCTCCACCTCCCGAGTTCAAGTGATTCTCCTGCCTCAGCCTCCCGAGTAGCTGGGATTACAGGCATGCGCCACCACGCCCGGCTAATTTTTGTATTTTTTTAGTAGAGATGGGGTTTCTCCATGTTGGTCAGGCTGGACTCGAACTCACGACCTCAGGTGATCCGCCCACCTTGGCCTCCCAAAGTGGGATTACAGGCATGAGCCACCGCGCCCTGCAAGTTTTGAGAATTCTTTATGTATTCTAGATAGAACATTTTGTCCGATATGTGGGTTTTTTCCTAGTCTATAGCTGATCTTTTTTTTTTTCATGTTTTAAATGGTTTTCCTTTTTTTTCCCCATTCAGTAGTCCTGTCTCATTTATCCTATTAAAAGGATCTTGTACAGAGCAAAAGTTTTTAATATTAATGAATCAAATTTATCAATATTTCTTTTATGGATTATGCTTTTGGTACATTATTAAATTTCTTTTTAAATACCCTGTAATTATACACACTTAATAATTAGACCCAAGATTAAGGTAGGCATTTCAAGGGTTTGTTTTGGGGTGTTTTTATTAATGAATATCCTGGGATGTATGGTCAGAATGCCTGTGGGTCAGAGGTAGTCTTGCATCTATCAGTTGCTGGTGGAGGTGATACAGTGAGGCACCAAGGAATCCAAACTCCAGGGCCACACTGCCAGGTCTTCAGTCCCAGTTCTACAACACATGAAATGGATGAACTTAGGTAAGATGCTTAACTGCTCTATGCTTCCATTTCCTCATCTGTAAACCAAGGATAATAAAAATAATAAAAATGAACTTGCAGTAATGTTCATTTCCATATTGGTTGTTATAAAGATTACAAGAGTTCATACATGGTAAAGTGCTTAGAATAGAGTCTGGCAGATAATAAGCACTTAATAACTTTTGCTAATAATATTCCTACTACTGTCTATGTGACTTGGGGAGACACTTAGGCTCCCTGAGTCTCCGTTGCTTTAACTCTAAGATAGGGATGATACCTGCTACCTGTAAACTATAAAGCACTCACAAACATAAAGTTTTCCTCTTATCAATGATGTTATCTTGAGAATAAATAGACATTCTATCCATCATTTAATTTAATTATTTTTTTTTAGAGACAGGGTCTTTCTTACTGACCTAGAGTGCAGGCTGGAGTGCATTGGTATGATCCTAATTCACTGCAGCCAGAAACTCCTGGGTTTGAGTGGCCTTCTTGACTCAGTCTCCCAAGTAGCTAGGACTACAGGCATGTACCACCATGCCTAACTAATTTTTTGAAAATTTTTGTAGAGACAATG
Organism: Cacajao melanocephalus; assembly: GCA_963573385.1. Classification (NCBI taxonomy): domain Eukaryota; kingdom Metazoa; phylum Chordata; class Mammalia; order Primates; family Pitheciidae; genus Cacajao; species Cacajao melanocephalus. The sequence continues at coordinate 6,515 of CAUYLG010052021.1, read as the reverse complement.
TCTTACTGTGTTGCTCAGGCTAGTCCTGGGCTCCAGCGATCCTCCTGCCTTGGCCTCCCAAAGTGTTGGGATTACAGATATGAGTCACCATGCCTGGCCAGATACCCTGTCTATCTATAGTGAGCATCTCAGCATGGTATGGTGGTTGATGCCTGTAATCCCAGCACTTCGGAAGGCTGAGGCATGAGGATCACTGCAGGCTAGGAGTTGGAGACCAGCCCTGGCAACACAGCGAGACCCTGTCTCTACAAAAAAAAAATTGTTTAAATTAGCCAGACATGGTGACATGTGCTTGTAGTCTCAGTTACTTGGGAGGCTAAGGTAGGAGGATCAATTGAGGCCAGGAGTTCAAGGATGCAGTGAGCCATGATCACGCCACTGCTTTCCAGCCTGAGCAACAGAGTGAGACCTTGTCTCTTAAAAAAAAAGTGAGCATCACTAAGTTAGAGGTTCTCAAAGTCAAGTGAGTAGGTCAGCCATTGGGGTTAACAGGTTGAGTTTTTGGTCCAAGGTCACACAGGAAATGGAGTCAGGGCTGCCTTTGCCTGACTCCAGTTTCCATATCCAGGCTGTGCCATCCTGGTGCCTGCCTCTCTGCTGCTCCCTCATGTTTCCCATGCTCTGATGGCCTGCATCCAGGTCTTTGATTTTTCTTGCTCCATTGTGTACAGATGTGTGCCTCAATAGAGCAGTGATTCATGAAAGGCTGTGTTTTGTCTTTTTAAAATTTCTCTTTTAGGGAACGCTGTGAGGAGCTCCGTGTTGAATTGTTTTGTATCCATCAGAAGAAGGTGTGTGAGGAGCGGAAAGCACAGATCTCATTTAATGAGGAGCTGAGGAGGCAAAAGCTGGTGGAAGAGCAGATGTTCTCCAAGCTCTGGGAGGAAGACCGATTAGCCAAGGAAAAGCGAGAAGCCCAAGAGGAGAGGAGACAGAAAGAGCTGATGGAGAACACATGCCTGGGGCTGAATGCCCAGATCACCAGCATCAAGGCACAAAGGAAGGCAGCACAGCTGCTGAAGGAAGAGGAGGCACGCCTTGTGGTAGGCCTTTAAAATGCTTGTTATAGGGTGATCAACTCCATGCGTGTAGTACAGTTTGCAGACCTGTTACTGTATAGTTTGTCTGATGGCCTGGGCTGGTTCACAGGCACATTTCCATTTTTGGACTTTCATTTTAATAATGTATCCAAATGTATGGTGCAGAGTACATAGAAGGGTCAAGGGTGGAAGGCCAACACACCCACAGGTGGAGAATGGTAGTGGGCAACAGGTTCTGGGATTAAAAGTGGTTTCTCTTTATACTTTTCTGTTTTTCAACTCTACAACTATTTATTACATTAAAATCACACATGCCCAGGTAATTTTCAGTTTTATTGCTGACTCAACTGTGAAAAGGCAAGTTTTATTTCTTATAGCCTCTCTAAATCTAGGTGTGTGTGTGTATTTCCAAAAATCCTTTATTCTCATCTCCTAAATCAAATGCACTAACTTGTCTTGTCCAACTGTACTGATGTTTTATCTTTATTATGATTCTACCTTAGGAAAGTAACAATGCACAGATTAAACATGAGAATGAACGGGATAAGCTAAAGAAACAGAAGACAAAGCAGGAAACTAGGACCATTTTGCAAAAGGCCCTACAAGAGAGGTTAGAACATATTCAGCAGGAATACAGAGAAGAACAGGACTTGAACATGAAGCTCGTGCAAAGGGCCCTTCAAGACTTACAGGAAGAGGCGGATAAAAAGAAACAAAAAAGAGTAAGACATTTATTTCGTGCCTGCTACCTGCTGGAGGGATTCCTTGCTGAGTTCTCAGTCTTGTGGAAGACGGCTACAAATATGTAACAGTGCTACTTTGAGTGTGGTTCACGAGCCAACAGCATCAGCACCATCTGGGAAAATGTCAGAAATAGAAATTCACAGGCTCCAGAATCAGGATCTTCCAATCAAAATCATGACAGGGGCAGGAAATCTGTGTTTCAGCACACTCCCCCAGGTGATTCTGATGCTAACTAAAGTTTGAGAAGTCCTGGAATTTGAGGAAGACATCACTGAGAAAGTGCCATTTGAGCTGCACCTTAAAGGATATGTAAAGTTTTGTTAGACAAAAAGAGGAGGGAAAGGCATTCAGTATTGATTTCGCTACCTGTCCCTTTGAAATTTGTATTGAACTTTTAAGAGTGATTTGTGGCTGGCTCACGCCTGTAATCCCAGCACTTTAGGAGGAAGAGGCAGGTGGATCACCTGAGGTCAGGAGCTTGAAACCAACCTGGCCAACATGATGAAACCCCTTCTCCACTAAAAATACAAAAATTAGCCGGGCGTGGTGGTATGCACCTGTAATCCCAGCTACTTCAGAGGCTGAGGCAGGAGAATTGCTAGAACTTGGGAGGTAGAGGTTGCAGTGAGCCAAGATCACACCACTGATCTCCAGCCTGGGCAACAAGAGCAAGATCTCGTGTCAAAAAAAAAAGTGTTTTGTTTTTCCCATAGGTGCTTTTTCTTTTTTCTACCTGGTTCTTAGTGTGCATGTGCTTTGTTTTTTAAGTAAACTTCTCTTTTTTTTTTTTTTTTTTTTTTTTTAGACAGGGTCTCACTCTGTAACCCAGGCTGGAGTACAGTGGCATAATCATGGCTCACTGTAGCTTCCCACTCCCAGGCTCAAGGAATCCTCCCACCTCAGCCTCTCAAGTAGCTGGGACTACAGATGCCCACCACCTAGGCAGGCTAATTTATGTATTTTTTGTAGAGATAAGAGTTTCGCCAAGTTGCCTAGGCTGGTCTGGAGTGGGCTCAGGTGATCCTCCCACCTTGGCCTCCCAAAGTGCTGGAATTACAGGTGTAATCTAGTCACTGTGCCTGGATAAACTTTTCATTTTGTTATGATTGTAGATTCACATGCAGTTTTAAGAAATAATAGAGAGAGATTCCTTGTACCCTTTACTCTGGTTCCCTCAATGGTAATATCTTACAAAACTATAGTACCATGCCAGTCAGGACGTTGATATCAAATCAAGATACTGAACATCCATCACCACCAGGGCCTCTTATATTGCCTTTATATAGCCACATCTGCTTCCCTCTTGCTCCACCTTCTTCTTAACCTTGTTCTTTATTTCTATAATTTTATTTCAGGAATGTTATATTACTACAATGATACAGTATGTAATTTTTTCAGATAGCTTTTCTCACTTAGCATAACTCTCAGGAGATTTATCCAGCTTTTTGGATCTATCAATAATTGTTTCTTTTTATTATTTACTTATTTATTTATTTGTAGACAGTCTGGCTCTCTCACTCAGGCTGGAGCACAGTGGTGTGATCTCAACTCCCTGCAACTCCGGGCTCAATTCATACTTCCGCCTCAACCTTGTGATTAGTTGGGCCTACAGGCACAAGCCACCATGTCCAGCTAATTTTCTTATTTTTTGTAGAGATGGGGTCTCGCTATGCTGCCCAGATGGGTCTTGAACTCCTGGGCTTAAGTGATCCTCCTGCCTTGGCCTTCCAATGTGTTGGAATTATAGGCATGAGCCACTGTGCCCAGGCTTCTTTTTATTTTTTCTATTTATTTATTTGAGATGGAGTTTTACTCGTTGCTCAGGCTGGAGTGCAATGGCATGATCTCAGCTCACCACAACCTCCACCTCCCAAGTTCAAGCGATTTTCCTGCCTCAGCCTCATGAGTAGCTGGGATTACAGGCATGTGCTGCTGTGCCCGGTGCTTTTAGTAGAGACGGGGTTTCTACATGTTGGCCAGGCTGGTCTCACACTCTTGACCTCAGGTGACCCACCTGCCTCAGCCTCCCAATTTATTATTGAGTGGTATTCATGGTATAGATTTACCACAATTTGTTTAGCCATTCACCTGTTGAAGGACATTTGAGTTGTTTCCAGGCTATGGCTATTATAAGTAAAGCTGCTATTTTCATTTGAGTACAGGGTTTTTTGTGAATACAAATTCTCACTTCTTTTTTTTTTTTTTTTTTTAATGGAGTCTCATGCTGTCACCCAGGCTGAAGTGCAGTGGCATCATCTCAGCTCACTGCAACCTTCACCTCCTGGGTTCAAGTGATTCTCCTGCCACAGCTTCCTGAGTAGCTGGGATTACAGGAGTGTGCCACCATGCCCAGCTAATTTTTTTTGTATTTTTAGTAAAGACAGGATATCGCCATGTTGGCCACGCTGGTCTAGAACTCCTGACCTTAAGTGATTCACCCACCTTAGCCTCCCGAAGTGCTTGGATTACAGGCATGAGCCACCACACCAGGAACAAATTACCATTTCTATGAGATAAATGCCTTGAAGAGCAATTGCTATGTCATATAGTAATTGCATGTTTAGTTTTTTAAAGAAACTGCTTAACTGTTTTTCAGAGTAGCTATACAATCTTACATTTCCACCAGCAATACATGAGCAATCCAGTTTCTCTGCATCCTCACCAGCATTTGGTGGTATCACTATTGTTCACTTTAACCATTCTGATAGATGTGTAGTAACATCTCATTGTGGTTTAATTTACATTTCCCTAATGGCTAATTATTTTGAACAACTTTTTATGTGCCTATTTTCCATCTGTATGTCTTCTTCAGTGAAATGTCTCTTCATGCTTTTTGCCCATTTTCTGTTTTTTTTTTTCTTTTTCTTTTTGTTGAGCCAGTATCTCACTTTGTCACTTAGGGTGCAGTACAGTGGCATGATCATAGCTCACTGCAGCCTCCAACTCCTGATTTTTGCCCATTTGCTAATCGACTGGCTTATTTGATTTGTTTTCTTCCTGTTGAGGTTTTTGTTCATGATTAAATCATTTTATTTATTTATTTTTTAACAGTTTCAAGATAGAATTCACATAACATTCAGTTCCCCAGTTTAAAGCATACAATTCAGTGGATTTTACTGTATTCACAGATAGTGCAGCCATCACCACATTCCATTTTAGAACATTTTCACTATCCTGCTATCCCTTCTTCCCCATCTCCTGCCTCCAGTCCTAAGCAACCACTTATCTACTTTGTGTCTCTATAGATGTCCCCTTTCTGGACTTTGAAATGAATGGAATCACATATTATGTGACCTTTTGACTGTCTTCTTTCACTTAGCGTAACATTTTCAAGGTTTATCCACATTGTAACATGTATCACTATTTTATTTGTTTATGCAGCTGAATGATATTCCATTGGGTGGATATGCCACATTTTGTTTATTCTTTATGTCAGTTGATGAACATTTGAGTTATTTCCACCTTTTAGCTATTATGAATAATGCTACTATGAACATTCATGTACAAATTTTTGTGTGGACATATATTTTCATTTTTCTTTGGGGCATGTATCTAGCAGTAGCATTACTGGGTCATACAGTAACTCTGTTGAAGTTTTGAGGAACTGCCAAACTATTTCCAAAGTGGCTGAACCATTTTACCTTCCCACAAGCTGTGTATGAGGGTTTTGATGTATCCACATGCTTACCCACACTTATTATTGTCTGTCTTTTTTATTTTGCCCATCCTAGTGCATCTAAAGTGGTATCTCATTATGGTTTTTATTTGTATTTCCCTAGTGACTAATGATATTGAGCTTCTTTTCCTGTGCTTATGGCCATTTGTAGATCTTCCTTGAAGAAATCTATCTGAAGGCTATTCTCTATTCTTTTTTTTGTGTTTGTTTTTGTTTTTATATACATTTGATTGCACTTTAGGTTCTGGGGTACATGTAAAGAATATGCAGGATTGTTGCATAGGTACATACATGGCAATGTGGTTTGCTGCCTCCATCCCCCTGTCACCTATATCTGGCATTTCTCCCCATGTTATCCCTCCCCAACTCCCTACTCCCCGCTATCCCTCCCCTAGTCCTCTCAAACAGACCCCAGTGTGTGATGCTCACCTCCCTGTGTCCTCATGTGTTGTCATGGTTCAACACTAGCCTATGAGTGAGAACATGCAGTGTTTGATTTTCTGTTCTTGTGTCAGTTTGCTGAGAATGATGGTTTTCAGATTCATCCATGTCCCTACAAAGGACACAAACTCATCATTTTTTATGGCTGCCTAGTATTCCATGGTGTGTATGTGCCAAATTTTCCTTATCCAGTCTTATCATTGATGAGCATTTAGGTTGGTTCCAGGTCTTTGCTATTGTAAACAGTGCTGCAGTGAACATACGTGTGCATGTGTCTTTATAATAGAATGATTTATAATCCTTTGGATATATACCCAGTGATGGGATTGTGGGTCAAATGGAATTTCTAATTCTAGGTCCTTGAGGAATCGCCACACTGTCTTCCACAATGGTTGAACTAATTTACACTCCTACCAACAGTGTAAAAGTGTTCCTATTTCTCCACATCCTCTCAAGCATCTGTTGTCCCCAGATTTTTTTTTTTTTTTTGAAAGTAAGGAAAAGAGAGGAAAGAAAGTGAGAGTGAAAGAAAGAAAAAAAAAGAATGTACGAGAGAAAGAAAGAGGAAGAAAAAGAGGGAGAGAGAACAGGATTCTTGTTCTACTGCCCAGGCT